>OZ012700.1:29391929-29459429 GCA_963942565.1 Maea johnstoni
ACTTTGATATAAATAGTTATTTACATGTAGAGGACCTTCATCGTAATATCCTTGTATGCATCCTTATTTAGAACTTTATCAACCCAGAGCCGGATTGTCATTTGTGATTAGTTACAGTTTACTGAACCATGTTAAGGCATAAAAACATTGTGTGTTTCCTGTAACAATCTGAAAAAAATAGGGTAGATTGATGGGAAAAATATCTTAATTTTGGATTCTTACACCCTCTTGATATTAAAGCTAGCAAGGCTCATATAGTATCACAAGCAGTCAGGGCTCAACATTAACTTTTAAAGGCACTTGCCAAGTAGGGCAGGTAAACTTAATTTTTACCTGCCTGACACAATTTTGACCTGCCATGCAATAGCTAGGTGTGATAGAATGTACATATATTATACTTGTACCACTTAAGTGTTTTCTTGCTATAGCTTTAATAATTATCTGTACTGTTGAAAAAATATTGGATTTCCCTTGTGTTATAATATCTCTGATGTTACATGATGAATTCTTACCTGCCATGTAGGGCAGGCACACTCTGATTTTTACCTGCTCTTCAGTCATTTTGAAAATTTTCACCTGTCCTCCACAGTAGGGCAGCCCTTATATTAACCCTCTTGCTGCTAGGACAATGTATGGTACTATATGGGCACTAGCTACACTATAGCACGTCATGAGAAAGATACGACTGAAAGGCTGATGTGCCATGTTCTTTAAGTGCTGCTTCTGCAATAAAATAAACATCCGGCCATATAAAATTTAGATTGCTAGCACAATCAGAACCCCCTCAATCGCCACATGTATTTTTATAATTTATAACCACCATTTTGTGCCGAAAATCATCAACTCAACACCAGAAATACAGTTTAGAACTGTGGCGGCCATTTTAGATAATCGCGTATGACTTGGATTTTTTTTGCATCGAGTTATGTTATGAAGCCATTTCCCATCGAAATAAACAACCTTATTTTTTAAAATTACAAATGGTGTTTACTTACCTTCATATCTACCAGAAAATGTTTTCTTTTCTCTGTTATACCATGTGTGAGATCGATTTCTGAGACCTCAATTCAACATGGTTTGGACATATTCTTCGCGAGTTTACGCTCGTTCAATTCATTTGTCCATGAGCCGTAAAATCATGTAACCCTTACTAAATTAATTGACAACAGGAAATCGGTGGCGAAAATAAATAATAAATTTATATTACCAAAACAAGCTGATTCTCAGCTTTCTGAAAATGTTTATTTTATAGATATCCAGCCTGTGGGATATCTGTTGTCAGTGAATGAAGTGAAATTAATGCTCGGCGGCGCAGCCGCTACTCGGCCGCCATTTTGAAATCGTATATTTGACACCGTCTGCAGAGTCAACTACATCCACTTCGATCGACAAATAGACGGTAAAAACTTTAAAATAACTTAAATATATATTGATATTATTGTTCCGGAACATCTAATTGACTTAGTTGGTAAATAAAATAAAACAAAAAACCGAAAGAATAAAGGAAATAGATCGCTGAGAACAACGGCCGCATTCGTAAAAAAGTGTTCTGTTCGTTTTTGCCGTGGTCGCGCACTTGTCAAATCAATCATGAGATCGATTTGTTCAATGTTTGTTAGTATTTCTTTAATAAGATAAGTTTACTTTTCATTTACATATTAAAATAATACTGTGTGAACAGGTGGGAACATTGTCTCACCTACTCAGTTTTAATTTTGAAAAAATTCGGCGTATTAATCGTATACGGCCAACCGGAAGTTGATGAGCCGTACACGACAATGGCGAGCATGGAGATACCGCTATTTGTCGTATTTACTCGCCAACCGCTACAGAGACAACGTAGCGTAGGGCGATTGAGATCGCCCACCGCAGCGAGGAGGTTAACCCATTAATTCTTAAGAGTTCCTCCAGAAAGTGTCATCAGGATGTATGGTATTTTTGACAATAACTTTGTTATTAAGAATGATTTAACAAAACATTTGAAGGAGAGCTGTTGGTAATGTTTTAATTAATATTTCCCTATCAAATATGTTTCTAATTATGCTTTTGCCTACAAGATTTCATCAAAATTATCAGGCTGTTTTTGGCCGCTGTGAGTATTAATGGGTTAATGTAGAGCCCTGGCGGCGTGAAAATTTTAATGAAATATTACTAGGCAAAAGCAAAGTTTGGAATTCAAATATTTGAAAATAAAATGCTATTCAGAACATATAACAAACAACTCACCTTCAATTTTTTGTGCTTTGACCATTGTATCTTCTTGAAATATTTTCCTTACTATGTACTAGTCACAAAAATATTACCAAGATGGTCGCTTTGGGAATGAATGGGTTAATTTCTATGTTGTTTCCATGGCGATGTTCTATGCTTCCTGAGGCTTGCTGCACTGTGATGGGCATACCGTAAATTCTCAGTAATTTGGGACACTTTAATAATTATAGTTATATGGGTTCAGGGTGGCCCATATTTTCTGAAAAAATACTGTATTGTACGTATCACTAAGATTTACAGCTTGGCGTATATTTTGTGAAATGGCAACTGGCGATAGATCGAGGGTTGCCCAGATTTACCAATAATTATTATGCAAAATAATTATAGTGGCCCAACTGACTAGGGTGGTCTAAATTTCCGATAATTTACAGTAGCACCCTTAATTGTCAGCTGTTTATACAGAGGGTGATTAAAACCATTGATGTTAATAAGAGTTCCCTCTGAAGTTGTGCTACTTTTGACAATAACATCATTATTAAGATTGATTTCACAAAATATTATAAGGGAAGTTTTGCGTATTGTTCTGGTTAACATTTCTTCTTCCAAATATTTTCACAAATATGCTTTTGATGGAAAGATTTCTTCAATATTTTAAAGCAGCTTTTTGCCGCTGCAAGTATTAGTTAATATTAACCCTTTGATGCTTTAAAGGTCGTCCAAAAATTGTTGTCTGGATCTATGATACTAACTCTAAACAATTACTTTGGTATTGAAAGTGATTTTACCAAATATTTGTTGGAGAGTAGTTGGTGGTGTTCAAATTCAAATTTCCTTTGAGTTGTTGTTTGACTTCTGGTTAACATTTCATCCTAAACTATTTTCCAAAACTGGCTTTGGTCAAAAAGATATTTCCAAAAACATCAGGCTTCTATTGTGAGTTTAACCCATTGGCACTCAGAATGGCCAAAACAGGCCTGACTATTTTGTTGATATTTTCCTCACAAAAGTGTTTTTATCAAAAATATTTGATGGAGAAATGTTTATCAGAATATTACCTACAACTCTTCTTCAAATATTTTGTGAGAATTTCCGTTATTTCCAAGTTATTTTCAAAAGTATGAAAATAGCAGACTATACTTTCCTGGGGAACTCTGAGTGTGAATGGGTTAAATGTAAATCGGACAATAAATGAAGTCTGCAGTGCACAATATGGTGTGATTATTTTGCTTATATCTTTACTACCATGGTATTTTTTTTGAAAATATTTAAAAAGGAATGTATTTTTAAGAACCCAACTCTCAACCCTACTTTTGTGAATTTATCCTTAATTATATTCCTTAAAAAAACTACTCTCAATTCCCCTTTCAAGCTCTGTAGATAGACCATCGTTTTCCACCTGTATCATTGTGTAGTTATTGGGTGCTTGTATAGGTGGCGCTGTATGATTGTTGTTCTGTCTTCCATTGCAGGTGTACCCCGCTAGTAGCTTAGTTGGCGAGCAATGGCCACTTATGTTAGTGACTACAAAAGTGGCAGCAAAGACCATGATTTCCAAAATGGGGACGAAGGCAAGTTGTCATGATGACACGATTTCAATGCTCACTTAATTCCTTTGAGTTCAATTAATTTATACCTCAGCAGTTGACATAAATAATTCCAAAAATTGGTACTTTCCTTGGAGATGTAGGCCTGGGGCCCATTGCACAAAGCATCTTTATCCGTTTGTGTTTGCCTAAAAAGACTATTTTAACCCATTAATGCTCAACCTTTCCCATGCTAAGGCTTCTTTTGTCCAAAGCACAAAAACTTCTAGGCTATACGTTTGTGTTTGCCAAAAACGACTATTTTAACGCGTTAATGTTAACCCTTTCAATGTTAAGGCTTCTTTTGTGCAAAGCACAAAAACTTCTAGGCTTTTTGAAAAACATCTAAACCCTGCCATGTTGGTACTCATTAGATAGCTCTTGCTGAGCACTATCAGATGAGTACTCATGTGCATCAGGGTTTCAGTCATTTTTCAGGTTTTTTGCATCATTTTTAATTGGCAAAATTAACCACCACCAGCGTAAGGGTTTAACTCATTTACACTCAGAGCGGCCAAAAGAGGCCTGACAATTTTGGAAATATTTTCCTTACAAAAGCATTTTTTCTAAACATTTGAGAGAGAAATGTTGATCAGAGGACAAACAACAAATCTTCTTCAAATATTTTGTGAAATTCCGCTTTATTTCCAAGTTATTTTCAAAAGTATGAAAGCAGCAGACGATATTTCGAGAGGAACCTGTGAGTGTGAATGGGTTTAATAGGGAAATGTTTTGTGAACTGCTGAGTGATTCCTTTGATTATGTAATCCTATATATCCTTCAGTTTAACACTTTTCCATCCTTACCACACTGGTCTGTTCTGTTGACACTTCTTAACCCATTCATGCCTGAAGATCTTTTTGACCAGTGTCGTCTGGACCTGTCAAACCTTTGAAAATAACTTTGGAATGAAGCATAAATTTGCAAAATATTTGAAGGAGAGTTGTAGATGGGGTTCTAATAAACAGTTCTCCTTCAAATATTTTCTACATATATTCAAATATTTTCTTGAAAATAACTTTGGAATGAAGCATAAATTTTGCAAAATATTTGAAGGAGAGTTGTAGATGGAGTTCTACTAAACAGTTCTTCAAATATTTTCTACATATATTCAAATATTTCATTGATAATAACTTTGCAAAGCAGCATAAATTTGCAAAATATTTGAAGGGGAGTTGTAGATGGAGTTCTGATAAACAGTTCTCCTTCAAATATTTTCTACAAATATTCAAATATTTTCTTGAAAATAACTTTGGAATGAAGCATAAATTTGCAAAATATTTGAAGGAGAGTTGTAAATGGAGTTCTGATAAACAGTTCTCCTTCAAATATTTTCTACATATATTCAAATATTTTCTTGAAAATAACTTTGGAACGAAGCATAAATTTGCAAAATATTTGAAGGAGAGATGTAGATAGAGTTCAGATGAATAGCTCTCCTTCAAATATTTTCTAGATATTGCTTTTAATAGAGAGATATCACCAAAATTGTCAGGCAGTGTTGGCTGCTACAGGCATAAATGGGTTAAACCATTCTTAATAAATCCACTTTTTACACTCTAAGCATGAGAAAGTTAACTTTTGTATTTGTCAACTTTTGCCCAAATAATAATTACGTATATAGTGTTACCATATTTGTTCCAATAAGCACACTTGTGCGTAGCATTGAGTTAAGAAAAAGATTTGCTAGAAGGGGTATTCATTGGCAATCTTCTCTTTAGCTGCACCCCAAATGCGGTGCCGATTGTGGCAACATTTCCTGGCTGCTACGAGCTTGAACGCTTTTGTCTTTTGTTGCGCCATGTCTGATTCGACGTATGAGTGTTGACGCGCAAAGGACTGATAGGGCCTAAAAAACAAAGTTGTTTGTTTCCTGTAACCCTACCCTAACAAGTTTTTAATCAAAGAAATCCCTACCCTAAAGTTTTTTCCGCCCTCCCAAATCCCAATCAACATAAAACATGCATAAAACACACATTTTTGACCAAAATAATAATGCAAAAAAAAACTTTTTTACCGACCTACCTACCCTATTTTTTTTCAGACCGTTACAGGAAACAAACATTTTTTTTTAGGCCTAGCACAAAGTGCTCAAGCGCTGGGAATTATTATCAAAATACATGGTCTGTACCAGTACCACATGTACACTTTTGCACTGCTACAGATTTTCATTGTTTTGCTACATTTTTGTTTAGGCCTAAAAGATTGTTTCCTGTAACGGTCATGAAGAAATGGGGCAGGTAGGTAGGTAAGAAATATGTTTTTGTGGTTTTTTATTCAAAAAATGTGTGAACCATGCATGTTTTATGTTGATTTGGAGTTGGAATGCGGAAAAAAATTAGAGGAAGGGATATTTTTGAATTAAAACTTTTTAGAGTACATGGAAACAAAACCTTTTTTGGCCTTACATATAAGTTTTCTTTCTGAATTTGACTGTGTTACCTATCATTATTATAATCATTATTATTATTATTATTATTATTATTATTATTATTATTATTATTATTATCATTATTATTATTATTATTATTATTATTATTATTATTACTATTATCATTATTATTATTATTATTATTATTATTATTATTATTATTATTATTATTATTATTATTATTAATATTATTATTACTATTATTATTATTATTATCATTATCATTATTATTATTATTATTATTATTATTATTATTATTATTATTATTATCATTACTATTAATATTATTATTATTATTATCATTATTATCATTATCATTATTATTACTGTTTCTTACATGTAATTTTTCCCGTTGCTGTCTTCCAGAGCTGGCCAAGGAGTATCATAGTCTGATTACTATGAACAACTGTCTGACTCAGCGCGAGTATGACGCGAGCATGAGGGACCTGGACTCGTGCGGGACGACTGAGGAGGACTCGGAGCGACGGGCGCCCGATTCCCTGAGCGGGAGCGTGCCCGCGTTCGACATCGTCGTAGAAGAGGAGTACGGATGGTGCGGGATTTATCCGTGGTTCTGCCAGAGATTGCGCAACCCGAAAGTCGTGCTCTTCTGGTTGTGCTGGGCGGGGGCTACACAGGTGTGTTTCTATGGCAACAGTCTCCATGGCAACAGTCTCCATGACAACAGACAATATTGTGGCCTTAATAATTTGGAATTAGACACACAATAGTTATACATGGCAACAGACAATAATGTGGCCCTAGTATTTTGACATAAGACACACTTAGCATTGTTTTTTTCATAGCGACACACAATCATTTTGCCTTAATATTTTGGCATCAGACATGAAAAACACGTTTTTATCTATGTAACAGAAACAGATTTCCATGGACAACTTTTTCCTGTTCGAAGGCTGGAAAGAACTAGTAGAAATAGTTAATTTTCACTCACATTTTTTCTTGTCCCTGTTTTTATGGAAAAATGAACCAGATGAAATAAGGTAGTTAATTTTCAGTCCGTACTTTCATGCTTTTCCCTGCTTGTATGATAAAATGAACTGGATGATGAATTTCTTGAGAAATGATTAAATAACTGTTTGAGCTTATTGAGTTTAGGATTGGATACCGTTAAGTGGTAACGATAGTATCATTTAAAAAAATCTTACTGTTTCAAATTCCTTAAAGGTATGCGATACCAATTTGAAGTTAAATTTCATTTATGAGGTAATAATGCGATAAAGTACTGTTAACAGTACCGTTAAAATACAGAACCATTAAAATACAGTACCTTTTTATTGGCACCGTTATCATACTGTACCATTTTGTTGTGAAAGGTATCCATCCTTATCCATATTTAACCCTTATGCTGCTGGTGGCTAATTTTGCCAAAACAGAATGATGCAAAAAAAAACTGAAAAATGACTGAAACCCTGGCACATGGGTACTCATCTAATAGTTCTCAGTGAGTGCTTTCGAATGAATACCAACATGACAGGGTTTAGATGTCTATCAATTTTATTTGCGTTATTGCGCTTTGGATGAAAGTAGCCTTAACATTGGAAGGTTTAACAATGCTACTACTACTATAAAATTATCATCAATAAGAGATATTCCTGGTTCCTAAATATGACTATTCACAACTTAATTTATTAGGTAATAATGCAATAAAGTACCATTGATATATTGTACCGTTTCATTTGCACCAATATCGTACCGTACCGTTTCGTTCTTAGAGTTATCCATCCCTATCCATAATCAAGTCCATTATCTTTTGTTTCTGGCAGGGTATGGTTGTCAATGGCTTTGTAAGCGTCAGTATTTCTACGATAGAGAAGCGTTTTGATCTGCAGAGTACGGAGACGGGATTCATCGCGAGTGCGTACGATATCGCATCGGTGCTCTGTCTCATTCCCGTCAGCTATTTCGGCGGAATCGGCCATAAGCCTCGCTGGCTTGGAATCGGTGTCTTCCTGATGGGGCTTGGATCACTTCTTTGTGCCCTGCCTCACTTCACCACCACTTCCTACACACTCAATTTCGAGAAACCACAATTGCACATGTGCTTCCTGAACGAAACGAACATTGAGGAATGCGATGTCAATAACAGCCCCGCGAGTCTTTCAGGCTACAAATATGTGTTCATTCTCGGACAATTATTACACGGTGCTGGGGCGACGCCCCTTTATACGCTCGGAGTCACCTATCTCGACGAAAATCTCAAGGCCAAGAATACCCCGGTCTATGTAGGTAAGGTCAAGGTCAGATGTGGTAAGAGTTTAACCCTTATGCTGCTGGAAGCTAATTCCACCAATACAAAATAATGCAAAAGAATCTGAAAAATCCCCGAAACCCTGGCAAATGGGTACTCATTTGAGAGTACTCAGTATGAGCTATCCAATGAATACCAACACGACAGGGTTTAAATGGTTTTCAAAGATTTTTGCCTTCTTGTGCTTTGGGCAAATGTAGCCTCAGCTTTGGAAGGGTTAATTTAGGATCATTTTTCGAAAGTTGAGGGTCGAACGATGTTCAAGTTAAATCTCAAAAAGGTTTAATATCCATTTTCTGAAGCAATTAATAGCAAAACAGAAATTATATATTAAGGAATTGGGAAATTCAATTTTCGTTACTTTTCTGCCATATTGCGACTAAGTCGTCACTAGCCTGTTGTAAGTAGTTGAGGAAACCCGAGTAGCTGACGAAAACCTAACCCCAAGTCACTGGTAACTTGCCTCACATATGTCAGGCTAAGGTGTGACTAGCCAGTTGTAAATAGTGGAGGAAACAGGAGTACCTGGCAAAACCACCGCCTAACCCAAAGTCATTGGCAACTGTCTCACATATGCCCGGCTGGGATTCAAACTCTGTAACCCAAGGTTAGATGTGGTAAAAGTAGAAATTTTGGATCATTTTTAAAAAGTGGAAGGTTGAACAATGTTTAAGTCAAATCTCAATAAGGTTTAATCTCTGTTTCAATAATTTTTCTTAGATCAAGTAACAGCAAATCAGAAATTATATATAACAGGCCTCAGAAATTTGGAATTTCAATTTCCATCACTTTTTCTCCCATATTGTGGTTAAGTCGTGACTATAGCCAGTTGGAAGTTGTACAGTATTTTAGTTAAATCTCATTTAGGTTTAAGCTCCTTTTCAATATCATTTCTTGAAGCAAGTAACAGCATAGCAGAGATAGGTCATTTGTTTTAAAGAGCATTTTTCTTTTATTGCCTTTAGAGCATATTCAGGGTTATTTTTTTTCAGAAAATATGTCAAGGTTGTATATTTGTATAAACTTGAACTCCCCTGATTAACCCTTATGCTGCTGGTGGCTAATTTGGCCAATACAAAATGATGTAAAAAATCTGACAAAATGGCTGAAACCATGGCAAATGGGTACTCATCTGAAAGCACTCGGCGAGAGCTATCCAATGAATACCAACATGACAGGGTTTAGATAGTTATCAAAAAACCCTCAACCTATTAAGATTGTCATTGTTAAAAAGTGTCCCAAAGTGCTGAGAATTAACGTAATTTCTGTTTTGTTTTGCAGGTATTTACTATGCTCTGGCTATTATCGGCCCTGCTCTGGGGTACGTCCTCGGTGGCGAGCTACTCAAGATATATACAGAGCCTCTCACAGATACTTCTAAGTAAGTAACATATTCTTTCTAATAAGCGCGTGCGTGGGTGTAGTGTTGGGACGATCATCGATTACAATCGATAATCAATCGTTTACCTCTCTGATTATGATTAAGCGATTACGAAACTGGCAATCGATAATAATCGGAAAAGGTGACACCTAGTGGCAAAATATAGAACTAAATGACAGACAAGTTGCCAGCATTCTTGTTATGAAACTAAGCTCCAAAAACACTTCAAAACGAAGTTAAGGTAGGTGCTAATAGCTAGTGTTCGTCCGATTGTTCGAACAAGCCGAACAGCGTTCGTTTGTGCTTCCGATTATGATGATCGAACGCAATTTCACATGTTCGAACAAAAAAACGAACATGGATAAAAATTCTATTCAAAGAAATAGCTGGACTTTCGGTAGTCCTGCCTGTCAGAAAATCTGAGAAAAAAAGTTTAGTTACCTATTTATTGCCCTACCAAAGAGGAAACACTTCTGGACCGCTCCAGATCCACCTCTCTGAGCGTGCTGAGGCGATGTTACGATGCTGCCATTGTTGTTGTGGTTATCGGCACAACATAGCGTAAATGCGCATGCCGCAATTACGCTAGTGTGTGTTGATACCGCTAGGTGTCGCGCTACCTTATGACTAATGTAAACAGCAATGGCGACACGGAAAACCATGTACACAACTTCGATTATTAATCGGTCATCGGTCGTTCAGATGGACCGATGATCGATCTTGAAAATTGTGACCGATTCTGAACACTACTAATAGCAAATAATTCTGTCATAGACTATCACTTATTATTAGGCTCTAGACATCTAGTACCCAATTACTGCAAAAGTGCAATGAACTGATTATGATCGATTATTGATCGGTTGGCTGAAACTGATTATCAATCATGAAATTGCAACCGATTCCCAACCCTATGTGGGTGACTAGTTAGTAAAAAAATCGCTAGAAGGGCTATTGGCTATCTTCCGTTTATCCGTACCCCACAAGCGGTGCCGATTGTGGCAACAATCCATGGCTGCCCAGAATTTAAACATATTGCGCTCTTTTGTCATTTGCTATGCCATGTCTGATCGGTAATTAACCGATATCCAGATCAGACTCAATGGCGCAGTGGCAGGGTCGATATCTGCCCTGAGTGCTGGCCCTCACCATGCCTTAGTGGTAAAAGTGGTCAGTAAGCCTGCCCACTGCATAAAAAAGCTGTGAAATGGGGTATTTAAGTGGTACCACTGTCAGAGTCAGCCCCACTGTCTAACGTAGTGGTAAGACCACCGTTTCCTGCAGTGGAGCCACTGTTTCTTACAGTTGGGCCACTGTTTTTTACAGTGGGGCCACTTTTCTTACAGTGGGACCACTACATAAACCCATATGTGACTTGAAAAAAATCCACATATATCAGAAACCACTATAATGGGGCTTCCAAAACTTACTTTATCTTTGGACCACTTTTTCTTGCAGTGGGGCCACTGCTGATTACAGTGGGGCCACTAAATAAACCTGTGACTGATATGGATATAAGCACGGAAGATGCAGGCGTTTCCTTATCTGTAGGAAGGTAATATAATATATAACAATAGGGTCAACTAGTACAGAACTTGACCTTGTTATTCAAAATTCTGACAGTTGACAGAATGACCGTGTAAGAGAAGGAGGTGAGTTGATTTCATTGACAGAAATGTGCTCTGTAAATGGTGTGAGGGGATAAAGTCAAGGCTATTTCAGTCAAAAGGGCAGATGAATATCTCTGCTGTTGAATACAGAAAGTGCAAGGTGAGATGAAATACTCAGGTTAGACAGGAAAGGCATGCTGACATATGATTTAGAAGTGACTAGGATGTTGAAATAAGGTGGGTATGATATAGAGTTTCTCTTTATTTACATCAGCTGTGTCAGAGTGTTAGGGTATTCCATGATTCAGGAGAAGGGAACCTTGCAAACTATGATGTGACTAATGTTAGGTCTACAGTCCATCAAGATTTACATAGACTGGAGAGACAATTAGCAGACAGGAGACAGGAACATCTTAGAATAATTGTCCAGAATATGTTGCCATGCATTATAATCCTATGTAAATGTTCTTAACAGGTTAAACCTCTTTCTAATAAACTTTTAAGAAAATTATTTTAACTATTGAGTGTCTATTTATTAAAGTATCTATTTATTCATTCATTCATTCATTCATCTATCCTGAATGATGTGCTAAATTAATGCATTTTACAGTGGGGTACATGACCACCACTGTCAGAGAAAGTGGGTCAACCACTTCCTTTGACAGTGGTAAAACCACAGCATCTTGCAGTAAAGCATGACTTTACCACTGTCAGAAACAGTGGAACCACAACATTGAAAAGTGGTAAATCTACTGCAACTAGCATTATAGGATGATCATACCACCGTCAGGAATAGTGGGACCACTCTGTTGATCAGTGGTATGACCACTGCATCTGTTAGTGGTAGAGAACTGCTGATGCAATGGTATGCAGGCCCACCTACCACTGTCCAAAACAGTGGGACCACTATGAAGCTACCACTTTTTGCAAAAGTGGCCATGAAGCCCCAATAAAGTGTCTCCGCTTTTGCAAAAGCGGGACACTTCAGACAGGCTAAAAGGGCACTTTTTTTTTCAGTGGTACAAAAAAGTGGTAATAAACCCACTACAACAAGGCTCTTGGGCCACATTCCTGAAAAGTGGGGGATGGTGCTACAGCTCTTGAGAGACCCATGTACTATCCACTATATTTTTCAGTGGTACCACTGTATTTCGCAGTAGCACCACTGTAGGCAACCACTCATAACCCACTGAAACAACCCATGTAAACCACTGCACTATGGTAAGGGGGGAGGACAGGGGCGGATCCAGGATTTGAGAAAGGGGGGTTCAATGTAGTTCCGAAAAGTGACACTGGTGGCGCCACTCACAATTATTTATGAAAACACCACCAGGAATCAACTGCAGAGAGCTAAAAATAATAATTTCGTAAGAGATATAAAAATAATAATAACAATCTCATAAGAGATATAACAAAATACATCAAATTTTAATTGAAACGCAATATTTCATATAAATTATGATGTGCAAAATCGGATTGGTGCTGGCCACATTGTCCTATGTTTTGGTCGCAAGATTGAACGGACCTCTTGCACTTTCAGACTTTTAAGAAATACATTTTACCTTTTGGAGAGATTTAACAACTCGAACACCCTGGGTATGAGGGGATGAACTTTTGCCCACTATGCTCGATTGATGTTAACGTAATTGCGATACATGCATCTGGGTGGGGGGGGGGGGGGGGGGGGGGGGGGGTCATTTGTGATATGACTTAACACCAGTCATGAGAGTCATTCAGTAAATTTCCCCTTCTGCGCTCGTCGAATTCTCAGAAATCAACACTTTCAATTTTTTTCTAATTTGGCTGAACCATTTCTATTCAACCTTTTTACAAATAATACTCTACTTGATGAGCCTGAGGTACGCCCAAAGCTGTTTGACCATTTTTGCACTTCAGATGCAAATGGGTTAAGCTACCTCAAAAGGTGTAAAGATGTGGTTATTTATGTATATGTTGGCTATCAGTTAGGTATTTTCCATAGGGCTTGGAGGAATCAAGTGATCTAGAAGTTTGAGAATCAACGAACCCCCCCTCACGTAACAAACATCAGGTTTTCCAATCTATTCTTAGACTGCAAACGACTGGACTGTAATTATGGATCCGCTAGACTAAGGAATGAATCAAGTGATCTAGAAGTTTGAGAATCAACGAACCCCCCTCTCCCCCACCCCCTCACCTAACAAACTTCAGGTTTTCTAAGCTATTCTTAGTCTGCGAACGACTAAACTGTAATTCTGTATCCGCTGGTTCACGGCAGATAATCCCCTCGAGCAGGATGTTCATCCACTCAGACCTACACCTGGCTGACACCAATCAGCCTGTTGCCTACTCAGGGCCTGGGGAAACAAAAGACGTGGACAGAATTGCAAATTGCAACTGGTGGTCGAGGCAGGAAAAACAACTAGTTTGGATGTTTGTCCACAGGTGGCGTGGTGGTGCAAAATGACTCACCAGCTAGGGGGGGTTCGGACGAACCCCTCGAACCCCCCCTGGATCCGCCCCTGGAGGATTAGGACCCTTGGAGGGAAGCAGTATCACTGAAAATATTGTTAAGATGTTATAGTATTATTAATAAATATCAATATTGCATTGTATTGCATACATTCTTAACCCTTTAACACTCAGAACGATGAAAACAGGCCTGACGATTTGGGAAATATTTTACTTACAGAAGTTTTTTTTATGAAAACATTTGAAGGAGAAATGTTGATCAGAAGCTAAACAACAACTCTCCTTCAAATATTTTATGAACTTTCGCTTTACTTCAAAGTTATTTTTAAAAGTATGAGAGTAGCAGACGATACTTTCTTGGGGAACTGAGTGTGAATGGGTTAAGGTGCCAATTCCTAATGGTGGAAACAGCGACTTTCCCATGTGACCCGTCCAGCATGTCTTCTGGACAGGCAGTTCCATGAAAACCTCCTTTTTGGACAGGCAAACCTTTCTATGAAGAATTCTAAGTTTTTTTATGGTGTTTGTTAGTTTTTATCAGTATGTTTTATTTTTATTTTTGTACTTGTCAATGTGCGCTACAGTTGTATAAGCATGGCCGCGTTGCTCGGCACGCAGGAAAATAAACAAAAAATGCCTGCGGATTTGAAGGTTTCTTGAAAATAAAAAAAATGTTTTATTTTCCAGCTTTGGCATCACTCCAGACAGTCCTAAGTGGATCGGTGCCTGGTGGATCGGGTTCCTGATGTGTGGCATGTTGGCATTCATCATCTGTTGTCCACTCGGCGGATTCCCAAAATCTCTACCAGGTAAGTTAAGGGCTGTACATTCGTGACAAATACAAGCACCTTACTGTAGGGATGTCATTGATAAATCGACATTTTCACTTTGTCAATTAAATCGAATCGAATGGTTGGGTATCGAATCGAAATAACCGATATTCTGTACCCCAATAATGGCGTATGATTATTTATGAAAAATACACTTTTCCCAGACATTTTCCTGTTAAACTAACGCAAAGTGAAACGCTGACTAAATATTGAAGTATTTCCTATGGCTTTTGTAAGAGAAATTGGAAGGAAGGGTGTACTTTACTCAGGCATATGGCCAAGACACAGGGTATCAAACCAATCGAATCGAATTGATATATCGGAAAGAGTTATAGCAATTAATCAAATCGAAAGAAGAGGGATATCAATGACAAATAATTGTGCCCTGTGGGCATGTTATGGTGTATCGAACCGAATCCAATCGAATCGAAAAATATATCAATTAATCAAATCAATATAATTTCATATCAATGACATCACTACCTTACTGAAGCATGTTTCACAAAATACCTGTGTATACTTGTTTCAATTTTGTTGTGAATAAACATGAAAGGATTCTGGTGCCAGTGCAGGTACCTCTCAATGATATTCAAGCCTAGTGTGCTATAATTAAAAGTACCTTTTAACCCTTTTGATGCTGAGGTTATTTTTGTCCAATGAACAAAAATGCAAAAAATTATGAAAATCATCCGAACCAAGACATGTGGGTATTTATAAGAAAGCTCTCATCGAGTACTATCAGATGAGTACCCATATGGCAGGGTTTCAGTCATTTTCAGGTTTTTGTGATCAAGCTAGCAAACAGCAGCATAAGGGTTAAGGAATGAAACGGTACGATAGGGTACTTTTGAAATGATATGTGTACCAGTTCCAGTACCTCTCAACATGCAGTATCCAACCCTAATTGCATCATAGTTTCATTCCACTATTTCATTTACAGGTACAGCCATTAAAGCGTTATCATCAGCTCCTCTCTGATACTAGCAGCTGATTGGTCAATTTTGCCGTAGTTTATTTTTCTAGACTAAATTCAGTTTTTTAAATGGAAATGTCCAGATTGGTCCTTATAATTCAATTCCGCTATTTTTTGTTTGCAGGTTCGGCCATCTTGCGAGCGGAGCGTATATCAGAGGCGTACCAGGGAGCTGACAATTCTTCCTCGAAGCCCGGCATAGGGGGCGCTATCCGCGACATTCCTCTCTCCCTCAAGGTTCTCCTTACGAACCCCACCTTTATGTTCCTCAACATGGCCGGGGCATCAGAGGGTAGGTCATCAACAAACCCCCAGGGGTGTCCAACTGTTGCATTGTTGCACCAGCATGCAACAAAGGCTTTAACCCTTCTAATGCTGAGGCTAAATTTCGTCCAAAGCAAAATTCTTGAAAATCATCCAGGCCTCAACGCTAACTCAAAATGATACTGGCCCTGTAGGACCAGTAACACCTAGCATCTGCTGGTCCTGCAAAAATTTTACAGGTCCGACATTTTTTCTTTAACATAACAAGAAAGAACATTGCATAAAATTCACCATAACATTTATCTTTATAGATTTTATCTTCATTTATTTCAAAAACATTTGAGGACATTCTAGGGGGGAGACTTTTTAACAAGAATGTCTCCAAATGTTAACTGGGCCTGTAGGACCAGTTGAGGTCTTTATTTACTGGCCCGAAGCTGTTTTAGGGAATTTTTACTGGCCTGGGGCCATAGGTTCACCCTTAGCGTCGAGCCCTGTCATCTAAACCCTGTCATGTTTGTATTCATTGGAAAGCTCTCGCTGAGTACTTTCAGATGAGTACCCATTTGCCATGGTTTCAGTCATGTTTTAAGATTTTTTACATCATTTTGTATTGGCCAAATTAGTCACCAGCAGCATAAGAGTTAAAACGTGCAACAGGCCAAATCCATCAAGCACTGCTCAACTCGACAAATTATCAAACTGCATGGCCAGTAGAGCCTTTTATCTACTCTTAAATGTATTGTGTTATACAGATTGCGTTAGACGTGAACTTTATCATTTAATGGTGTTATCTTTTGCTTAATTGCTCAATCCATCAAGCACTGCTTAACTCAACAAATTATCAAACTGCATGGCCAGTAGAGCGTTTTGTATATTCTCAAATGTATTATGTTATGCATATTGCGTTAAGTATGTGAGCTCCCATAATTTTAATGGTGTTATATTTTGCTTAATTGAGGTCTCCATAATTTATAAAAGGCTTACATAATAGTGCCAACTGATGAAAAGTTAGTGAACCATTTGTCGTACTACGAATGCTGTGCTCCAGAACTGATAGTCTGTGCTCCAGGACTTTTATTCCTAGACACCCCTGCACCCTACCATATGGTTCCACACCAGTATACCCTTACTAGCAGGGTACCGTTTCAAAGCAAAAAAAGTACCGTTAACTTCCAATGAAGGCCCTAAATATGTAGGTCCTGATGCAAAAAAAAATATTGTTGCAAAGCAATAATTGCTCAAAAAAATTTCACCATTTTTTCTACTCGCTGGCTTAAACCTTTAATTTTCACAAATATTTTATCGTCAAGGAAATATCGATGTTGTATCACATCGTGAAAATTTTAAAGTTGCAAATCCCTACTGCTTTGTTTGTGATTTCAGAAAATATCAGTAACAATTTTGATAAGATATTGTATCATTGAGGAAATATCAATATTGTATCATATCGTGAAAATTTTAAAGGTGCCATTCCCTAATGCTGTATTTGTGATATTTTATTAAAGAAATATCAACATCATATTGTATTGTGAAAATTTTAAAGGTGATTTCAGTGAGTATCATTAACAATTACGTTAAGATATTGTATTGTTAAGGAGATATCGATATTGCATCATATCATGAAAATTTAAAGGTGCCAATCCTTTGTGCTGTGTTTGTGATATCAGGAAGTATCGTTAACAATATTGTTAAGATTGTGTATCGTTAAGGAAATATTAATATTGTATCATAACGTGAAAATTTGAGAGGTGCCAATCCATAAGGCTTTGTTTATGATTTCAGAGAGTATCATTAACAATATTGTTAAGATATTGTATCATTAAGGAAATACTGTTATTGTATTATACAGTGAACATTTTAAAGGTGCTGTGATTTCAGGAAGTATCGTTAACAATATTGTACCTTTAAACCTTAAGCTGCTGGTTGCTAATTTGCTTAATACAAAATAACATAAAAAATTGAAAAATGACTGAAACCCAGACATATTGGTACTCATATGTTAGTACTCAATGAGAGCTTTCCAATGAATACCAACATGATAGGGTTAAGATTTTTTTCACATTTTTGTGCCTTGAAAGAAAGTAAATATTGTATCATGACGTGAATATTTGAAAGGTTCTCTTTTCGTGATTGCAGGGTTACTCCTCAGTGGTTTCACCGCCTTCGCTCCGAAGTTTGTCCAGTCTCAGTTTTCTATATCAGCCGGATGGGCAGCCCAGCTTGTCGGTAAATAAAACTCACTTCTTCTTTTTACTTATAAGATGGGTTCAGCACCCCATTTAAGGGTGGCTCAAACATAGAAGGAGAGCTGTTTTGTACATGCAGATGACACAGATACACATGGAAATATTTTGATAACTATATAATCTATATTTGAGAAATATTGACTGAAATATTTTTCCTGTTTGGCTTAAACAGTCCATCCTAAAATACTTTTACTGTATTGTAATGCGAAAGTTTTATTATCATTATCATTATTATCATTATTATTATTATTATTATTATTATTATTATTATTATTATTATTATTATTATTATTATTATCATTATCATTATTATTATTATTATTATTATTATTATTATTATTATTATTATTATTATTATCATTTTTATTATTATTATCATTATTATTATTATTATTATTATTATCATTATTATCATTATTATTATTATTATTATTATTATTATTATTATTGTTATCATTACTTTTATCATCATCATCATCAACATTATTATCATTGCTATTATTATTGTTATTATTATCATTATTATTATCATTATAATTATTATTGTTATTATCATTATTATTATTATTATTATTATTATTATCATTATTATTATCATTATCATCATCATTATTATTATTATCATAATCATCATTATTATTATTATCATTATTATTATTATTATTATTGTGGAGGGGGTACGTTCATTGTATAGTAATGTGAATGTTTTATTATTACTATTATGATATATATACTCATCTTTCCCTCAGGTTTCACGATTATCCCGGCGGGCGGAGGGGGTACGTTTATCGGCGGATGCCTCATTAAGAAGATGGAGCTGAAATGCGCAGGAATCATCAAGTTGTGTATCATCACCACGGTAACCAGTCTCATGTTCACCCTCATATTCCTCGTGCAGTGTCCCGACGGAAAGTTTGCCGGAATCAACGTCGGTTACGGGAACAAGTAAGATAATTTTCATTTTCTTGTGAATATCACATATTTAAGTAGATTTCCAGTAATTAATATTGGTTATGGGTACTAGTAAGATTTATTTTCACATAAATATTGCACATTTTAGGTAAATTTGCAGGAATTAAGGTTGTTTATGGGAACAAGTAAGATAGTTTCATTTTCACGGAAATATGGCACATTTTAGGTAAATTAGCTTTAATTAAAGTTGGTTATAGGTACTAGTAAAGACAATTTCAATTTCACGGGAATATTGCACAATTTTAGGTAGATTTGCTGGAATTGAAGTTGGTTATGGGAACAAACAAGATAATTTCATTTTCATGTAAATATCACCCATTTTAGGTAGATGTTCAGGAATTATCATTATCATGTAGATATCATGCATGTATGCAGGTTTTTAAGGAATTAATTTTAGTAATGGGAACAAGTAAGATAATTTCTTTTTTGATGTAAGTATCACACATTTTAGGTAGATTTTCAGAATTAAAGTTTTTGGAAACTAGTAAGATTCATTTTTATTTTTTCCATTGTAGATCTCTAAGCGTTACGAATCTGAGCGCATCGTGTAACGCCGACTGCCATTGTACGCGTGACAAGTACGACCCGGTCTGCGGGCGCGATGGGATCATGTATTTCTCTGCCTGTCATGCCGGCTGCAAAACTGTCATCAAGAAAGGACATGTGAGTATTCATGAGTACCGTATTCCTCCGAATAAGCCCACACACCCAAAATAACGGCAACCCCTCCTCTTGTTTCTGAAAAAGAACGAGAGTATTCATAAGTACCGTATTCTTCCAAATAAGCCCACAGACCCAAAATAAGAGCCCCCATACCCTTTTCTCTGAATAAGGAAATGTGAGTATTCAGAAGGACCATATTCTTCCAAAAGAGCACACAGACTCAGATAACCGCATCCCCACCCTCTTTTTCTGGAAAGAAAATGGAAGGGGAAATCCAGCGGACACAATTTTCTCTTCCTGTCATGCAAAACTATCATTAAGAAAGGACATGTGGGTATCCATAAGTACCGTATTCTTCCAATAAGCGCACAGAACCCAAATAAACCCCCCTCCCCACCTTACATTTTTTTCTGAAAAAAAAATGTTGGAAATAGCAAGCCAGCGGACATTTTCTGGCCTTGTGAACCATGGATTAATGCCATGATAGGCACCATGTGTGGGGTGGGGCTAAACTGAAGATTGCCAATATTCATTCTTGCGCATTCTTTCCATCTCTTGTTATTCGCATATGTCTTTATTTGGACAAATTTGGTAGATTCTTTCCTCATATATTGAGCAGTAAGTTTTCTTGCTGACTATGTTTAGAAATCCTTTTCAAAATTAGTGATCGAAATCAGTCCTTCAACAAACTACCAGTCCATAGGCTAAGGTCCACCTTGTCAATGGGACATTAGACTAACTAGCAGGCCCCCACGCACAGCACAGGTTTGTTCCAAATTATATTCTTTCCCCACATATACAATGTTATGCTAACCAATGTTGCGGATTTCCCAATATAGTTGGCCGGCCTGTGAGACACTAATTTTCAAAAGATACATTGTAAAACAACCATCTTAAGTCTTAGGTGGAGTTAAATTCAGATTGGCATCAGAATGTGACTGCATGGTGCCAGAAATTCTGTAATCTGGCCAAAGATCCCAAAAAATTGGTATTATTTTCAGTCTTTCAGCAACTTTCTTTCTGCATTCCCCAGTCACTCAATGATTTTTGTTTTATTTTTGTTTTTCATGGTACTGCAACTGTATCTGTATAAAACGATCTGCATGCCCCAGTCACTCAATTATCTATGTTTATGTTGTTGTTTTTTCAGTCGTATGGCAACTGCAGCTGCATAAAGCCTGTAAAAGGCACCAATAACCTGACCATGGCATACGATGGGCGCTGTGCGAGCGACTGTCAACTCATGGATGTCTTCCTACCCGTCTTTGGATTGGTCATCCTGTTTACGTTCATCACAAGTATGCCCGCTCTCTCGGCAACTCTGAGGTGAGACACCGACACTGCTGCCCCCTGGTGGCAGAAATGCTCTTATGCTGCTGGTCTCTAATTTGGCCTGTACATAATAATGCAAAAATCCTGAAAAATCAGTGAAACCCTGGCATATGGGTACTCATCAGAGAGTACTCCGTGAGAGCTGTCCAATGAATACCAACATAACAGGGTTAGATGGTTTTCAAAAATCTTTGTGTATTGTGCATTGGACAAAAGTAGCCTTAGCATTGGATGGATTAATTATTAGTATTCGGAACCGGTCCAGATTTTTAGTATTGATCATCAGCCAATCTCAGTGAGCGATGATCAACTAAAAATAGCTATGGTATTTGACGAGAATTAACTCTAGTTGATGTCCATCTGAAAATAGTTTAATTTTGTGTTTTTCATATTAAAAACAAGTCGCTCCCCTTTAATCCGTTCATTCCTGTTGCAGCTAAAAACGCCCGACAATTTTGGTGATATCTCTTAAACAAAAGTAATATAGAGTAAATATTTGATGAAGAATTGTTCACCATAACTCCATCTACAATTCTCCTTCAAATATCATTAGAGTCTATGCTTCATTCGAAATTTATTTTCAAAAGTTTGACAGGTCCAGACAACACTGGTGAAGTAGACCTCCAGGCATGAATGGGTTAATTAACTATGTTCTGTGTCCACTGTACCTCGGGAAATCCCTTTAACCCATTTATGCTTACAGCTGCCAAAAGAGGCCTGACTATTTTGGAAATATTTAACTTACAAACACATTTTCTTGAAAACATTTGTAGGAGAAATGTTAATCACAAGCCAGACAAGAACTCTCCTTCAAATATTTTGCGAATGTTTGCTTTATTCAAAAGATATTTTCAAAAGTATGAGAGTAGCAGACGACACTTTCTAGAGAAACTCTAAGTGTGAATGGGAACCCATTAATGCTCACAGCGGCCAAAAGTAGCTGCCTGACAATTTTAATGATATCTTACAGGCAAAAGCATAGTTAGATAAATATTTGATCGAGAAATGTTAATGAAAACATTTCCGACAACTATCCTTCAAATACCTCCCAAAATCATTCTCAATTACAAAGATATGGTCAAAAGTATCCTAGATCCGGACTACAATTTCTGAAGTATTAATGGGTTAACTATATTCTGTGTCCACTGTACCTAGGGAAATTGCTTTAACCCATTAATGCTTACAGCTGCCAAGAGTAGCCTTACAATTTTGATGACATCTTGCTGCCAAACGCATAGTTAGGAAAACATTTGATAGAGAAATATTGACCAGAACATTACCAACAATACTCCTTCAAATATTTTTAAAAATAAGTCTTATCATAGATCCTGACGACATTTTCTATAGGAACTCTTAAGCATTACCGTAAATTCTCAGTAATTTGGGACACTTTTAAATAATTACAATTTTTATGGGTGGCCCATATTTTCTGAAAATACTTTGATGCTGTATCAGCAAGATTTACAGCTAGGTCCATATTTTGTGCAATGGCAACTGGCGATAGATCGAGGGTTGCCCAGATTTCCCATTAATTATTTTACAAAATAATGATAGTGGCCCAAATTCGTAGAGTGGTCTAAATTTCTGAGAATTTACGGTAATGGTCTAACTACTGTATGATATATGTCCATTATACCCAGGGAAATGGGTCTTATTTTGCACTGTGTGTATTTCAGGTGTGTGGGAGAGAGACAGAGATCCTTTGCTTTAGGAATTCAATGGATCCTGGTCAGGTGCCTAGGTGAGTTTTACTGATCATATACCCAACATTTAAAAAATAATATATTTTTATAATTTTTTTTATTGCACATTCATTATTATTATTTTTTAATTGTTGTAACCATTCCATGTTGTTTTAGTGGGAGATATCTACATATCTCTCAAGGCTTTTGCTTCTAAAATTCATTTTGCATTTATAAAAAATTGTTGAGCATATATATGGTATAATTCTTTCATACCGGTTATTCGTGGTCATAAAACATTAATGTGCGCAAATTTGATAATAATTAATAAGTCTGTTTATACAAATTTAATAAAAACAAATTTTGTATCAAGTTCTTCCAGTGAAATTCATGTCATGATCAATCTCTGAATGATACTTCATGTTTTTGATACTGTTGAACACACACATGACACATGTCCCAAATATAGCGAATTGGCAAGTTTTTGCATCATAGCATATCTTTGTGTTAGCGACAGTAGCGACCGCCGATAGCGCCAGTACAGTAAGAAAAAAGTACAGCGTTTCTATATATATAGCGAAGCGGAACCACATGCTATGTACTGTATGCTATATATAAACAGATGCGTACATTGTGTGTTCTACAGTAGTCATTATATATGTAACGGGCCCTTCAAACGGGCCCTTCAAACAGGCCCGTTATATACCCGTGCATCATAATGCATGTAATGGGCATGTTTTGAACGGGCCTATATAATGGGCATTAAAATAACGGGCATGTACAGGCCTGTTAACTTTTACCTGTAGCTTTTAGTTCTTGAAAGTGACATAAACACCCATTCCTTCCCTCCTTCCTTTCATCATTTCTTTCAAACTACCTTTATTTTCAGGAACCATTCCGTCCCTGATCTATTTTGGCGTCCTGATAGATTTGACTTTTTTTATTCTCAAGAACCATTAGGCCTCAATGCTAACTCAAAATGGTACTGGCCCTTAGGACCAGTAACACTGAGGATCTACTGGTCCTGCAAAATTTTTACTGGTCCTACAAATTTTTATTTGACATTAAAAGAAATAAACATTGCATAAAATTCACAGACAACATTTTTTTTAAATTCATTTTATCTTCATTTATTTCAAAAAAATGTGGGATATTCTTGAGGGAAACTTCTTAGTAAGAATGCCCCCAAATGTTTACTGGCCCTGTAGGACCAGTTGAAGTCTTTTTTTACTGGCCCGAAGTCATTTTTGGGAATTTTTACTGGCCTGGGGGTGTTGGACCACTGCTAGAGTCGAGCCCTGACCATTCCGGCCCCCCTTTTTTTATGCTCTAATAGATTTAACTATTTTTCATTTTCAGGAACTATTCCAGCCCCGAACTGTTTTGGCGCTCTGATACATTTGACTACCTATATTTTCAGGAACCATTCCGGCCCCGATCTGTTTTGGGGCTCTGATAGATTTGACGTGCCGTCTCTGGCAGAAGACGTGCAACGAGGATGGGTCTTGTTACGTGTACGATAACAACACGATGGGCTACTACATGCTCCTCCTAGCCCTCAGCGGGAAGACGCTCTCCGCAACGTTCTTCATTCTCTCCTGGCTGCTGTACAAACCGCCGCCAGAGATGCCCGAGCCCATGCTCGCCCATCCCACAGCCTCCACGCAGCAACTCGATCAGAAACTCACGCCAAGCGCCAGCATCGCAACGGGAGTCAGTTCTGCGACGAATGTCACCAACATCAGCGATCTCGGAACGCCCGGGAAATACAACGCTACCTACCCCGATCTTTAATCTCCAAACACCCGAAAAATACCGAAAATACACAACCTACCCCGATCTTTAGTCGTGTAATGCCTGGAAAATACTACGCTACCTACCCAGATCTTTAATCTCGGAACACTGGGAATATACACAACCGATCTTTAATCTTGGAACGCCAGGAAAATACACAACCCACCCCGATGTTTAATCTCGTAACGCCCGGAAAACACAATGCAACCTTCCCCGATCTTTAGTCTCGGAACGCTGGAAAAATATACAACCATACCCGATCTTTAATCATTGCACAGAGAGAAATATACAAAAGCATTATTGGTGGTATCATCACCTGATCATGTGACCTCAAATTTAGTCATGTGACCTACACTTTAGTATTGGCAGTTCTAAGAATGCCAGGAAAATACACAACCAAACCCTGTTTATAATTATTGTACCAATTATGAATATACTACTGTAACAGCATTATTGACGGGATAATCTCCAAATCATGTGACCTCAATTAAAGTCATGTGACCAGCATTTTAGAATTGGCGGTTTTAGGATGGCCAGGAAAACACAACCAAACACTATGTGTAATTATTGTATAGATAAGAATTTACTACAGCATTATTGATTGGACCATTGTTTGATCATGTGACCACTAACAAAGTCATGTGACCAACATTTGAGAATCGGAGGTTTGAGGAACGCCAGGAAAATAAAAAGCCAACCCCAATGGGTAAATCATTGTACAGATAAGGTTATACCACTACAACAGCATTATTGATGGGACCATCGTCTGATCATGTGACCACAAACAAAGTCATGTGACCAACATTTGAGAATCAGAAGTTTGAGGAACGCCAGGAAAATACACAGCCAACCCCAATGTGTAAATCATTGTACAGATGAGAATATACTACTACAACAGCATTATTGATGGGACCATCGTCTGATCATGAGACCACAAACAAAGTCATGTGACCAACATTTGAGAATCAGAAGTTTGAGGAACGCCAGGAAAATACACAGCCAACCCCAATGTGTAAATCATTGTACAGATGAGAATATACTACTACAACAGCATTATTGATAGGACCATCGCCTGATCATGTGACCACAAACAAAGTCATGTGACCAACATTTGAGAATCGGAAGTTTGTCATGTGACAAAGTCATGTGACCAATATTTTAGAATTGGCAGTCCAGTGAAAGTATCTTTGTCTATTGCATTGAAAGTGCTCTGGATATCAGCATTATGAACAGGATTTTTAACCCTTCCAATGGTGAGGCTACTTTCATCCGAAGGACAAGGACGCAAGGATTTTTGATTCTAAACTCTGCCATGTTGGTATTCATTGAATAGCTCTCACTGATTTGTTTCAGATGATTACCCATGTGCCAGGGTTTCAGCCATTTTTCAGGTTTTCATTTTGTATTGGCCAAATTAGTCACCACTAGCATAAGGGTTAAGACTGTTGAAACACAGGGATATCAGATATCAGCATTATGTTCGGCATTGTTAAGAGGCGACACACAAGGGAGATTTCAGATATCAGCATTATGTACAGGATTGTTAAGAGGTAACACAACAGGGATATCAGATATCAGCATTATGTACAGAATTGTTAAGAGGTAACACACAAGGGAGATATCAGATATCAGCATTATGTACAGAATTGTTAAGAGGTAACACACAAGATAGATATCAGATATCAGCATTACGTACAGAATTATTAAGAGGTGACATACAAGGGAGGTATCAGATATCAGCATTATGTACAGAATTATTAAGAGGTGACACACAAGGGAGGTATCAGATATCAGCATTACGTACAGAATTGTTAAGAGGTGACATACAAGAGAGATATCAGATATCAGCATTATGTACACGATTGTTAAGAGGTAACACACAAGGGAGATATCAGATATCAGCATTATGTACAGAATTATTATGAGGTGGCACACAAGAGGGATATCAGATATCAGCATTATGTACATGATTGTTAACCCTTATGCCGCTGGTGTTGCATCCTAGTGCTTTGGAAGAAAGTAGCCTCAGCATTGGAACGGTTTGGCATGAGTCAACTCTATGTCTAGCAATAGTTTATTGCCTCGCTTAACCATTATGCTGCTGGTGGCTAATTTGTCCAACACAAAATGATACAAAACACCTGAAAAATGGTTGAAACCCTGGCAAATATGGGTACTCATCTGAGAGTGCTCAGCGAGAGCTTTCCAATGAATACCAAAATGGCAGGGTTTCGATGTTTTTTGAAAAAACTTTGCGTCTTTGTGCTTTGGACGAAAGTGGCCTCAGCATTGGAAGGGTTAAGAGGCGACACACAATGGAGATATCAGATATCAGCATTATGTACAGAATTGTTAAGAGGTGACATACAAGAGGGATATCAGATATCAGCATTATGTACAGAATTGTTAAGAGGTAACTCTAGGGATATCAGATATCAGCATTATGTACAGAATTGTTAAGAGGTAACACACAAGGGAGATATCAGATATCAGCATTATGTACAGAATTGTTAAGAGGTAACACGAGGGAGATATCAGATATCAGCATTATGTACAGAATTGTTAAGAGGTAACACACAAGGGAGATATCAGATATCAGCATTATGTACAGAATTGTTAAGAGGTAACACACAAGGGAGATATCAGATATCAGCATTATGTACAGAATTGTTAAGAGGTAACACGAGGGAGATATCAGATATCAGCATTATGTACAGAATTGTTAAGAGGTAACACACAAGGGAGATATCAGATATCAGCATTATGTACAGAATTGTTAAGAGGTAACACACAAGGGAGATATCAGATATCAGCATTATGTACGGGAACCGTTATGATGTTTTACACCAGAGGGACATCAGCATTATGTACAGGAACCATGATTATGATTTAATGCACCAGGTGGAGTCACATGTCTGTCACATGACTTTACCCAAGGTCACATGATATGTGGGGCCATGACAGGGACCATGTGACAATGGCTTTAACAAAGGTCAAGACAAAGCAATTTGACCATTGGAGTGTTACGATAGTTAGGACAATGGCCTAATCCAAATGGCAAAGTGTTATAGATATGTGACATTTTTTTTGCAAAAAACCTTCATTACAATTGCAATGAGCTCATGAAGCAGTGGTCATAATTCAATGATTGTGTAACAATATCTTTGTGACAATGGTCATGTGATGATGGTCATGTGACGCTGGTCATGTGACAATGGTCATGTGACAAGAGCCATGAAATAAAGATTATGACAAGTACCAAATGCCACCGCTATGTAATACGAAAGGTATGCGTTATTTGCCACAAGACAATATCAAATACTGATATGGCAGAAGAAGAGCTTTGAAAAAATGGCAGTTGTCATGTGACTGATCACATGACTGTGGATAGATGCCTGATTGATCAGTTGGGTTGTTGCCATGGTGATTGGAGCAGTATCTTGTTCTTCGTGCCAAGACTCTCAGAGAGAGTCCAAATATTCTCTTAGAAAGACTAACTATTTTTATGAGGTAACTAGTGAACAGGAACTGGAGAGATGGTCCTGATTTATATATATGGTATCCAATAAGGACAATGTTGATAGAATATATTTTAGACCCACACACAATCATGAACATATGTATATATGTGTGGGTGTGTGTATTTATATATATATATATATATATATATATATATATATATATATATATATATATATATATATATATATATATATATATATATATATATATATATAAATGTGTGTTTGTATATATAACACATGAACTTGTATATGTTTAATAGGTGTAAGTGTTTCAGATACAGATGTAAGTATTATCACTGTAATATATATATATATATATATATATATATATATATATATATATATATATATATATATATATATATATATATATATATATATATATATATATATATATATACATATATATATATATATATATATATATATATATATATATATATATACATATATATATATATATATATATATATATATATATATATATATATATAAATATATATATATATATATATATATATATATATATATATATATATATATATATATATATATATATATATATATATATATATATATATATATATATATATATTTGTACCATGTTAGGCCTTGGAATAGGAGTGTTCAGGTTACTCAACTGCATCTAGAATAAATAAAAGCAGTAGCCCCAACAAGTTGTTATCCCCTTTGAAAGAGATTATTATAGATTTTCGGTACTTTTCATTTTAAATAGTTTTGGCAGAAATGTATTAAATACCTTCTATTTAATTGCAGTCAAAACTAATGCTGTTGGTGGTGACACAGGATAGTTATTCTCATAACCTACACTACACCAAACATGTGTTTTAACCCTTCCAATGCTGAGGCTAATTTCTTCTAAAGCACAAGCATGGAACGATTTTTAAAGACCATCTAAACCCTGTCATGTTGGTATTTATTGGAGAGCTTGGGCTGTGTACTCTCCTATTTCCAGGCTATCAGTCATTTCTCGTGTTTTTTTTTCATTGTTTTGTATTGACCAAATTAGCCACCACCAGCATTTTAAGGGTTAAGTTTGTGAATGCATGACTATATTTATTGTTTATATAATTTATCGCTTACTAGTATATTTATTCCATTTAAACCCTTGCATTCCATGCAGCAGTTTTTGAGCTGTTTTACACAGCAGAGGTCTAGGTGCCCATTTTGGCACATGGAAAAGTTAGAAAGAATAAGATTAACCCTTCTAATGCTGAGGCTATGATATCTGAAAACCATCTGTACCGTACTGTTGGTATTCATTGGATAGCTTTCATTGAGTACTCTCAGATGAGTACCCATTTGACAGGGTATCAGGTATTTTTCAGGTTTTTTGCATCGTTTTGTATTGACCAAATTAGCCACAACCAGCATTTTAAGGGTTAACTTTGTGTATGCATGACTATATTTATTGTTTATATAATGTATCGCTTATATTTATTGCATTATATGAATGTATATTTGAAATGACATGTATTATATTATATTGAAGGTAAAGCCATAAAATGATGGATATATATATAATGTTGAAGTTAAACTATAAATGATTTGTATATGTATAGATATATTGATAGATAGATGATGTATTGAACGGAACTCGGTAGCTCATCTTGAATTGTCTCAATGTCTGTTAATGGTCTTCCTCGCGGCCCGGCCCAGGAGGGGCACCCTCATATACACACTCCCATGGTACCTTGATCAACCTAACACAATTAACCCTCACGCTGCTGGTGGCTATTTTGCCGATACAAAAAAATGCAAAAAAACTGAAAAATTACTGAAACCCTGGCATATGGGTACTCATCTGAAAGTACTCTTCGAGAGCTTTCCAATGAATACCATCATGAAAGGGTTTAGATGGTTATCAAAAATCTTTGCATACTTGTGTTTAAGAGGAAAATAGCCTCAGCATTGGAAGGGTTAAGGATAGATACCTCTAAGAATGAAATGGTACGGTTCGGTATCCCTACCTATGAAATGGTACCACAACTTAACAGTACTGTTAACGGTTTCTATTGCATTATAATAGTTTAGGGTCCTGGTCCTGATCTGGATAATCTTTAATAAAAGATAACTTCACAGTGGTTAGTATCCTTAAGAGTACCTTTAAGGAATGAAACGATGGAATACAGTACTTTTTGAAATGATACCAGTATCCAACTCTGTGATTTTGGCATAATGGTCTTTAAAACCCTTCCAATGCTGAGGGTTCTTTTGGCCAAAGCACAAAGACACAAAGATCTTTAAATACCATCTGAACCCTGTCATGATGGTATTCATTGGATAGCTCTCACTGAGCACTCTCAGATGAGTACCCACATGCCAGGGTTTCAGTCATTTTTAGCTTTTTTTGCACCATTTTGTATCATAAATTAGCAACCAGTAGCATGGGAGTTAAACATTTAAAATGGTTCTAGAATTCATTTTTTGGTGCCCCTCTCCCCACGGGACTTGCAGTGACACCTAGTGAGCGGTTAGCTCACTATCCTCCATGCTATTCTCTCGGGGTTTGAACGGTATGTAAATATTTGGAGGTAAACACTCATTTGTATCAGGATACAGAAAAGAGAGAATAGTAAATATTTTGAAGTCAATGTGCATGGATGGTCACACACAATTTTAATATTTCAAAACGTATTACAATTCATTTCAAATGCAATTCACAAGAAAACAAAGATTTTTTGAAAATCATCTGGACCCTGTCGTGTTGGTATTCATTGGAAAGCTCTCACTGAGTACTGCAAGGTGAGTACCCATGTGCCAGGGTTTCAGTAATTTTCTGGTGTTTTTGCATCATTTTGTATTGAACAAATTAGCCACTATCAGCATCAGCATAAAGATGAAGGGTTTTTCTTGTTGAAACATTGCTTTTCTAAGAACATTTGGTCAAGCTTGTCATCATGGGCTAGAATCTCAATGTTACATATGTGTTTTAAAATTTACAATTATATCAATTATATGTAAACAAGTTTAGATTTAAACCATTTGATGCAAGTTATTGGACACTAGAATGATCTCACAATGTTCTGCGAAAATACAAATATGAACAGTATTTAATGTATTTGGGTTCTCATATGAGGACAAAATGACTCATCTATTTGCTTTTTTGAATGATATGACATATATGTATATATATATATATATATATATATATATATATATATATATATATATATATATATATATATATATATGATGACCAAAGAAATATGTAAGAGGTATATTGGTTAAGCCATAATGATATATGATATATGTGTTAAAGAAAATGTTAGTATTGGTTTAAGGATGCAGCTTATGGTATTTGTATATAGAAGTATGATTGTATATATATGTTTATATAATACAGAAACCTAATCAAAGTAAGCAGTTTATATATATAAGGGGGCAGTAGATGGACTGGCAGTTAGTTTCATAATGTGTTGGTGTAGGTTGTAGAGAGAGAAACAAGGATTCATGATCCACAGGCCTCAACGCTAACTATATATATATATATATATATATATATATATATATATATACATACATACGTATATATATATATATATATATATATATATATATACATACGTAGCACGTAGGTCTCCTGATCCTGCAAATATTTTACTGGTCCTTCAAATTTTTCTTTAACATAACAAGAAAAAACATTGCAATAAATTCACCGACAACATTTATTATCATCTATTTTATCTTCACTTATTTCAAATATATTTGGGGATATTCTTGAGGGGAAATCTGTTAACAAGAATGTCCCCAAATGTTCACTGGCCCTGTGGGACCAGTTGAGGTCTTTTTTTACTGGCCCAAAGCCGTTTTGGGGAATTTTTACTAGCCTGGGACCAGCGGTTCACTGTTAGCGTCGAGCCCTGTCACATATTTCCTGACTGTCGGTGTCAAAACCGCCTGACAATTTCAGTGATATTTCTCTGGCAAAAGTAATATTTAGAAAAGATTTGAAGGGGGATTGTTCATCAGAACTTTATTTACAACTCTCCTTCAAAATATTTGCAAATTCAAGCTTCATTTCAAAGTAATATTCATAAGTATGATAGGTGCAGACTATAATGGTCAAATAGACCTCTAGGCATCAATGGGTTAACCCATTCACACTCAGAAATCCTCTAGAAAGTATCGTCTGCTACTTTCGTACTTTTGAAAGTATCTTAGGAATAAAGCAAACGTTCACAAAATATTTGAAGGACAGTTGTTGTTTGACTTCTAGTCAACATTCCTCCTTCAAATATTTTCCAAAAAATGCTTTTGTTAGAAAAATATTTCCAAAATTGTCAGGCCTGTTTTGGACGGTCTGAGTGCGAATGGGTTAAGTATGTCATTACCCAGCTTCCTGATCTACACTATTTTGTTAACCCTTATACCTTGTATTACATGCACTCTAGTCGTACACAAATGATTTTGTTACAATCCAAAATTCTAAAACGATTCTTTGATATACAAGAAAATATAGATTCAACTATTTACTATTTATTTACGGTGTTACATATTTATGAATGTTTGAGTTCAAATGTATTCATTTGAGGAGCATACTGATTGTTTGATAGATAAGTTAATGATATTTAAGATGTAGTATTGATTTATACATACATATATTATCGATTTTTGTTTTAAGTTCTGCACTCACTTTGTAGATATTTCATGACTTTGGTCTTGATCTTTGTGTTCTGCTCCATCTGGTGGAGATTTTATATACATGTATATATATATATATATATATATATAATATATATATATATATATATATATATATATATATATATATATATATGTATATATATATATATATATATATATGTATATATATATATATATATATATATATACATGTATATATATATGTGTGTGTGTGTATATATATATATATATATATATATATATATATATATATATATATATATATATATATATATATATATATTTATATATATTACTTCTACATTCAGAGTTTCATTCATTTGAATATTCCTTTTATTTCATTTCTTTAAATAAAGATTACTGACCACAGATATCTTTGAGGGTGGATACATGATTTGAAACAAAGGGGTTTGGTTATATTTTATTTTTATTTCCACCCAAATATGTCAAGTGCATTATCATACTTGTTGTAAGGGACCAGAGTATAATATGGTATATATATATATATATATATATATATATATATATATATATATATATATATATATATATATATATATATACATATATATATATATACATACATACATACATACATTGATGCAGGATATTAAGACACAAATTGGTACTGTATTTTTACTGCCATGTATTGGCCATTGGCAAATGTTGTATAATTACTTTATCATAACAATGATGAAGTGAGCTGCAGTGGTTTTTAGTTTGACATAATGTGCCTAGTGCCATATTTTTACCTGTAATATACATGCAGGGTTTAGAGTACATTGTTGGAGGTTGCCATGGTGACCCATGGAATGTCCATGCTGCAGTTGAATAAAAAAAACATGTCAAATAATCAATAATAACGTTTTGTTTATTCATTTTTTGTCCAGGGAGTTACTGGTGAGGTTAACTATCTTATGTTGCTGGATACCTAAAAGGGTTGGCCTGGTCGCTATATAAATGTGCGGCAATGTGGCAGTCTGTCTATTGTCCTGCAACTGAAAGATCCGGTGGAACCCTTCGTGAAGCGAAGGGAATTTCTTCCCGGTTGAGTTTCTATCTCGTTGCAAGGCAAAAGCCCATTCCTTCCTTTTAAGTCAAATATGTTATTAAGGGAATTAACTGTGATATTGATAAAAGGGATAAAATAAGCTATCCAAAAGATTGAGAAAGCCATGGGGCTTTTGCTAAAAAGAGGAAAGGGGAGGAATGAAAAACATGAAATATCCATAGGAAATGTATTGAAGTCCATAAGTATATAGTTTTCTATCTTTTACAGGGTGCAAAAAAGGTTGCAAAACATTATTCGCTAAGCGGGGCTACCTGCCCCCAAAGTTGACTTGCCCCGCCTGCAATTCCACTTGCCCCGCCACTCTGTTAAACAAAGGTTGTATTGGACTTTGCCCAAAACATTACTTGCTGAGCAGGGCAAGTCAGGGTCTTTTTCAGCTTGCCCCATTGACATTTTTTGCCAAATTCACTTGCAAACTGCAACGGGGCAAGTGCTTATGTTGCACACTGTTTTATGAAGTTTTCTCTGCTAATCATTTCTACAAAAGAACAACTTAAAACTAAGCACAACTTGGAAATAAAGTGGGACTCGAATATTAACCACATTTGCATATATCTGTGTGTAAGACTAATCTAGAGAGCCATGTTCTCATACAAGCAGGGATTGACCTTAATTCCTTATCTTTAAATATGAAAATGGCACAATCTCTCTCATCATTCAAGTAACTACCTTGATGAAAAATTTTTAACTTTGTGGCCTGAAGCATGAAAGGTATAATCCTCAAATCTGAGAACCACAGCGACAACCAAATCCTGTATTTGACTGTTACCCTCACGAAATAAAGATTATTATTATTAATATTATTATTAAATGATCTTTAAGGAGCATTTGCCCCTGGAACATATGACCAGATGTTAAATTGGGGTATAGAATATTGATTATTTCGATTCGATACCCAAACTTCCGATTCAATTTAATTGACAAAGTGAAATTGGCGATTTATCAGTTATCTATGACATTCCTAGAGTTCCTACAAATATATTTGGCATTAGAGGGGTTACACAATGTGTAAATCAGAGCTTCAGTGTGAAATATATCCATCCTACCCTATTGTTATTCAAATAAAAGAACAAGTAAAACATTTCATTAACAAACATTTTATTTTACATCCAACATTACAGATAAGAAGATTTTGGCTTCTTCTGTTGAATACCTACAATCACAAATGAGTCTATTCAAGGGATACATTCCCGAAAGAAATGTATCCTTTGTTACCATGATGCAGAATCTTTACCTTTAATTACTTGTAGATATCAATTAGTATTAACCACTAATCAGAAATCGATAATTATCAAAATTAGTAGTTCACATTCAAGGATATCCGTTCCTTAAATCAAAAGGTGGAATGACTCATTATGTTGGCCTTTAAGGTGCTAGTTGGCAAAAGGGTGCTTTAACCCTTATGCTGCTGGTGGCTAATTTGGCCAATACAAAATAATGCAAAAATCTTGAAAAAAACAATGAAACCCTGGCATGTGGGTACTCATCTGAAAGTACTCAATGAGGGCTATCCAATGAGTACCAACATGATAGGGTTTAGATGGTTTTCAAAAATCTTTGCGTTCTTGTGCATTGTGCGAAAGTAGCCTTAGCATTGGAAGGGTTAAGGGTGCTGATGGGGTACCCCAGCACCCTGTTCCGGTCGGACCACCCTTCTCACCACCCCTATTTTCTTCTCCTCTTCAGTCAGAATCAGTCGTACCCTCCATATCCTTCAGTTTTTTGATCTTCTCTTGATGTCTCTTGATCGCCTCCTGAAAAAAGATAAATATAATACCGTAAATTTTCGGAAGTATGGACCACCCTAGGAATACGGGCCAGTATACTTAATTTCCAAAATAATTCGTTGGGAATCTCGGCCACCCTTGATCTATCAGCGGTCACCATCACACAAAATATGGGCCAACCCGTAAATCTCGCCAATACATCTCTATAATACCGTAAATTTTCGAAAGTATGGACCACCCTAGGAATACGGGCCAGTATAATTAATTTCCAAAATAATTAGTTCAGGATCTCGGCCACCCTTGATCTATCAGCGGTCACCATCACACAAAATATGGGCCACCCAGCAAATATATAACTGTAAATTTAATACCGTAAATTTTCGGAAGTATGGACCACCCTAGGAATACGGGCCAGTATAATTAATTTCCAAAATAATTAGTTGGGAATCTCGGCCACCCTTGATCTATCAGCGGTCACCATCACACAAAATATGGGCCACCCCGTAAATCTCGCCGATACATCTCTGTCATTTTTTCTTATTCATGCCTCGCTCTCATGTAGGGCTGTCATTGATATCCATTTTTTCTCGATTCGATCATTGACATTTTATTTTTCGATTCCGATCATATCGATTCGATTTTGAAGAACTGCACTAATAGAATACTTTCACATGTTCCACACTATTTTTGTGGCTAGGATCCTAAGATTCTCACAATGCAAAGACAATGAAGGTTTTCTCAAAACTTTTTGATCGAATACTTGAATTTCTCTTCAAAATTCTCTTTAGTGTTGGCTGAAAATGACAAAAAAATGGTTTAAAAGGCTTAAAAAATGTTTCGATTAATTGACATAACAGTTGACATAATATTTTTTTCAGATTAATTGAAAAATTATTTTGATCGATCGATACTTGTCATATCAATGACAGTCATACTCTCATGGGATTTCATCGAGATTGCACAGGAGTAGGACCTGATTGGCTTACGCGCACAAGGTCTCAGCTGTCAATCATTCCTATTCACAGTATGCGATAACACTTAAAACGTACTTTTTGCATGTATTTCGTGCCATGAATTGATTTCACTTTTCTAATTTATAGAAAGTATTAAACTACATTGCCCGCTGTTATTGAAAGCACCTGCCTTTAATCCTGATCCTGCTGAACCCAGAAATATTCCAGCGACACTACGTAACCTGCTGTACGTAGCCAGAAAATATCTGTATGCAATTTCTGAATCAAACATGATTCATTGTGATAACCCCCAAGTTAACCCTAAGTATCTAAGTAATACAGTCTAAAGATGGAAAAACATCACATTCATAAAACATTTCTCAAGTTTTAGAGTTAGTGTGGGCAGTATGAGAAGAAAACAAAGAATTTCATGTTAATTCTATAGTAGTATAAACTGTTTGATACTCTATAAATATACAAAGCTATGTGTGTTTAGAACTATAGAAACATATTCATACAACAATGACATTCAAAATGTCAAATGATAGGAAATGCACACACAATACACTAAATGAAAGCTAATTTCAAGTGCAAGTTAATTTCAATTCTAACGCTAGACTACACTATGTAAAGCCTTATACCACAAAAACGAACCATAATACTTGCCATGCTATACATCAACATAAATAACTTAACCATCAAGCAGGAATCAAATTAATAAATCGTTCAGCGCTGTCTAACATATCTAAATCAGGGACTTAGCCAGGACCTGTCCTACCCGTCTTTTGGACAGGTAGTTTCCTAAAAACCTCCTGTTTGGACAGGCAATATATTCTATGTTGATTTTTCAATTTTGACTCTTGGGGTGTAATAACCAAATATTTTCCTAACAAACCATCTTCTAGGTCATAGCTGAAGTGTCAATTGGCCTTTTTGACACACTAAGCTATTAAATGCAGCTGGTATAAGGATTTGAAGTAGATAAGTAACTAAATCTGGACGGGCAAAAATTTGGAAATTGCTGTTTTGTACAGGCATTTTTGAAATCCTGGCTAAGATCCTGATCTAAATTCTTCATTTATTTTCATTAGATTAACCCCACTAAAGCTAAGAGGGGGCACCTGTCTCCCATGATGTACTTCTAAATAGTAAATACTAGTAAAACTCCCTCTCTGTCTTCTACCATTGAGGGGACACTTTTATTCCACATCTATCTTTGCGGGAATACAGGCAAACTTGGATATGACGGACCACAGTACGACAGCCTTGTGTCTAAGATGGACGATATGCTTGGTCCCAGTCCCATGCATGTCAAGTATGTGTCACATGTATATGATGTATTTTGTATATGACGGACCAATTTTCCTGGTCCCATTGAGTCTGTCATATCCAAGTTCGCCTGTATACCTTTACATAGTCTGGCTGTAGGTAGATACCACTCCCCTAAGTTTATCTCTAAGGGAATGGCCTGCACCCATGGTTAGCTTTGGGGGGATACCCTTCTACCACTGTTACTTTCAAATAGATACCACTCTACCAAATTTACTAAGGGATACCCTCCTATTACTTATACTTTCTAAGGGATACTCTTCTACCACCGTTACTTTCAAACAGATACCACTATTAAATTTACTAATTAAGGGATACCCCTCTGACCAATATACTAAGGAATACCCTTCTACCACTATCACTTTCAAACGGATACTCTTAACCCTTATGCTGCGCGTTTCTAATTTTCTAATGATGCAAAAAATCTGAAAAATGACCGAAACCCTGGCAAATGGGTACTCATCTGAAAGTACTCGGCGAGAGCTTTCCAATGAATACCAACATGATAGGGTTAGATGATTTTCAAAAATCTTCGCATTCTTTCGTTGAGAACGAAAATAGCCTCAGCATTGGAAGGGTTAAGGCATCTACCCCTTTTACTTTTTAAAATGGATACTAATCTGCCACTACCATTTTCAAACATATATCTCTCTACCACCTTTACCTTTTAATAATACTTCTAGTTTCTAGGGGATACCCTTCTAGGAGGTGGTTTCCCTCTCCCCATTTACCTCGTGCATGGTTAAAAAAATTCTAAAGTTTTTACCGGTGGCGCTGTCGGAGGGCCTCGACACCCATCTTCCACTTTCACTTTCTAAAGGGCACCCATTTTCCATTTTCTAATAGACATCTGTCTTCTATTTTCACTTTTTAAAAGGCACCCATCTTCCATCTTTCACTTTCTAAAGGGCACCCATCGTTCACTTTCTAAAGGGTACCCATCTTCCACTTTCTCTTTCCAAAACACACATATTCCACTTTCACTTTCTAAAGGACACCCCTCCACCACTTCTATTTTCTAAGGGATTCCTACCTACCACTTTTATTTTCTATGGGATTCCCACCTACCACTTTTACTTTCTATATAGGATGCCCCTTTACCACTTCCAAATTGATACCTGATAGCCACTTCAAATATCTAAGGGATACCTTTCTAGGAGGTGTTTTCCCTCTCTCCATTTACCTCGTGCAGGGTTACAGATTTCTGAAGTTCTTGGACTTCTTCCTGGTGATGCTGTCGGAGGGCCTTCAGCTGCTCCGCCTCCTAAAACCCATCACAGACGAACAGACGCTTTTAATGTGGACAAGCTGTGCGTGCGATCGGCAAACCAGAAGGTAGAACAAGCACCACCTATTGCATCGCATGCACACTAATTGCCAACTATTGCATCAGAGTGACATTAAATGGAGAATTTTGGAATTTTGATTTTTCAACACTTTTTTGCCATATTGCGACCAAGTTATGACTAGCCAGTTGTGACTGGTGGAGGAAACTAGAGTACATGACATAAACCAGCTCCTAACCTCAAGTCACTGGCAACTCTCTCACCTGCTCCGACCAGGATTGGAACCTTAGAGCAGTGATGAGAGACTGAAAGCAGTCAGTGAAAAAGACATCATCAAAATCGTCAGGCCTTTTTGGGCTACATGCATGACCTGGTTAACATACAAATACTTATGAATTTTATTTATCAGCCTAAAGATATTCAAAAACTCAATATTGAGAGGATGGTTGATAATAATTACGGTGCAATGCGATATAATAAGTGGTAGTGGTTTACCATGATAGAAAGCAGTGCAGTTTCTTGGTAGATAAATAGGAAGTTGGATATCCTGCCAATTTTACATTAGTAGTATTGGAAGATAGGACTGTCATTGACATCCATTTTTTTTCGATTCGATCATTGACATTTTATTTTTCGATTCCGATTATATCGATTCGATTTTGAAGAACTGTACTAATAGAATATTTTCACATGTTCCACACTATTTTTGTGGCGATCCTAAGATTCTCACAATGCAAAGAGAATGAAGTTTTTCTCAACACTTTTTGATTGAATACTTGAGTTCTCTTCAAAATTCTGAAATAGTGTTGGCTAAAAATGGTGTAAAATGCTGAAAATATGTTTCGATTAATTGACATAATATTTTTTTCGATTATTTGGAAAAATTATTTCGATCGATCGATACTTGTCATATCAATGACAGTCCTATTGGAAGATATACTGAAACATGCTTTTGGGGGTATGTCACTATTGATTCTGGTTCTGCGATACTTTTGACATTATCTTGGGAATTAAGAATAATTTTACAAAAGATTTTGAAGGTAAGTTTTTGGAAATGTTCTGATTAACATTACTCCTTCAAATATTTCTCCAACAGCTGGTTTGGCCGCTGTGAGCATTAATGGGTTAAACCACCAATATTTAGTGTTATTTGATCTGTCAATAAGTGGTTAAGTTTCTGCACTTTCAAGCAGTTAACATCATGGGTTGTAAATTGATGACAGAAGTCATCTGAAGACTATCAACTGAAAAATATTTGAGTAAGTAGCAAAAAATTAATGGTCAGTCATGTATTTCTTTTTTACTGATAAAATTGGCAGTATATTGTCACTTCCCATTTTCCTACCAGGTACAGAAAGACAAAAAACAGAGAGCATGCGAGGAAAGAAAAGCGTATCAAAAAGATGTGGCGCCACCTATCTACAAGAGATGTTATTATATTAGGCATAAATCATGCATGCGAATCACACCAGGGGGCGCTCATGGGGCCGCCGTATACCTCGTGACTTTTCAACTGCTCCTGGTGGTACTTCACTTCATCCTCCATATTACTTTGTAGATCTCTTAATTTTTTCAACTGCTCAGCTTCCTTGAAACATGACAAAATCGTTCAAGTTTATAATGAAACAGAATGCAAAATGAAATAGAGGTAGTGCTTTGAATTCAATTTTTGTTGGAAAATTTAAGTGTCCAAATTTTTTGATCGATTAATCGATTATATAATCTATCATTGTCAATCTTGCCTGTGTCCGATATATGGCTGATTACGCATAAATTTCGAATGATAAATGGTCAGGAACTCTTAGTTTGTGTTAAGTACGATAACCCCTTACTTTTATGCAGTGTTTTCATGGTAATTAAGGCCCCTTTAAAAAGGAAAATTGGACCATGTGAACAAAGAACATAATCGAAAATGATCGATTTTTTGTTACAATGATCGATCAATCAGAAATCAGGGCAAAACGATTGATTAATTGATTATATAGATTTATCTTCCCAGCACTAAATATAAGATTACCCATTTATATATTAGAGCGAATAAACTCATCTCTTCGTTCAACTAGGTGATTGCAGTGAAATATCTTAATTTCTATTGTACTATAAAACGTACTGACTTGAAACTGCATTTCATAATCATCATCGATAACTAATTCATAATTTCAATAATCTTTTCAACTTATTTTTCATTAACAATATATAAGAATAGATAGCTTACCAGTCTTTTGAAGTACTCTCCCTCAAAGGCAGCTTCACGTTTTCCAAAAGAACCACCTGCATCCCTGTAATCAAATGGAAGAGAGCTTTAATATCTCGCAAATGCTAAACAAAAACTATAGTTATTCATAAATCCTTAATCATGGACATATTTCCAACTTTGCTTACATCAAGACCTTTGCCATTTATGGGGTTATTAAGGCTAATATAAAACCATTGTAAGAAGGTCAAGTATATATATATAGTTTATATACATATATATATATATATATATATATATATATATTTATATATATATATATATATATATATATTTATATATATATATATATATATATATATATATATATATATGTATATATATATATATATATATATATATATATATATATATATGTATATATATGTATATATATACTGTCTAATGAATGAAATTAGTTAGATACTTATCAAAAGTGTGTTCTTGTACTGATAGAATAAAGGATTGATAAAGGTATACATGCCACATACCTTACTATGAGTAAAAAGAAAATGACTAGCGTACAAAATCCAAATGGCATCAAGTAAATATATTTCAGTTAACATGAACTACAACAATCAATTATAACTTTTATCCTTAATTACACACATCACCATTAAAGCCAATGCCAATTATATTGATATAGAATAGTAAGTGTACCTGATAGATCCTCCTGAACCACCACCCTGAAAAGATGAAAAGGGAAAATAAATTTATGAATAAGATATGCCATTATGCCGATCAGGGTCTTAGCCACGATTAAGAAACTGGGTGACCAAAATTGCTAATGATAAATTTTAGGGGCGTCCTATTTTAGAAAGGAGACTACAACATTCTCAGATTACAACTATAAACATGTTTTTATGATGAGGTGAAATATTTTAATTACATAGTTGAATTTGATATTTTATCAGTATGGTAGATTGGTAGGGACACCTACGGACCATGTTGTGAAATAGGGTACCCGTTAATTTGATGGGGTAATTATATATCTTAATATTGCCAGGGTAAAGAGTGTGCTGGTCTATTGATATAATTCGATATAATTCGGTATTGAGGTAGTCCATGGTCTTAACCAGGCTTTAGAGACTGGGTGCTCAGAATTGGCACTTGTAAATTCTTTGAGCATTCTACCTTTTCAAGGGAAAACACAATATATTGAGATTACAACCATATAAATAAATTCACTCATTAAAATTAGACTTCACGGCCTTACACAACATCATGGGAACTATATAGAGTTGGAAAAACTTCAACTTTATGCTCGAAATAGAAATTTTAAGAAATTTCTTCCCAAATTCTTTGGATGTCCTGAGGGGTGATTTTCAAGGGTTCAGGTATCCAAAAGACACCCAGACGCCCTGCTGGCTAAGACTATACTCACCTTTCCCGCTCCAGATCCATAAGTCCCATCTCCACCATTGGACATTAGACGGACCTGTGAGGCTAGGCACGTCCTAGCAAAAATAGAAACACAGCAAGAATTACATATACAGTATAATGGCTGCAAGCACCAACTGCGTAGTGGTTTTACTGATAAAATAATGTTAGTTTTGGATGTCAGAGGCCACTCAGAGCATAACTCACCTAATACTGAACTTCTCGCTCTCTCTCTGCTAGTGTGTGTGTGTGTGTGTGTCTGTCTGGCAGCAAGGTCTGTCAGGATTTTGAAAATGCCTGACAGAAACAGCAATCACAAAATTTCTGCCTGTCCAGAGTTTATATATTCAGCTGCTTATAATCCTCATAATAAATTCTACACTTAATAAGCTATTGTGTCAAATAGTACAATTAATAATTGCATCCATGTCCCGGAGGATGTATCTGAAAAAGATTGGTTATCACCCTCCAAAAAAGTAATAATTGAAAAATCTTCATACAATTTTTTGCCTGTCTGAAAGGGATATTTTTCAGTAACCTTCCTCTCCAAAAGACAGGGAGGATGGTTCCTGCCAAAGTCTATGTGTTACAGTTAAAACAGGGATAAATGGGAGTATAGGGTCCCAATGTAACATTAAATCTGCCCCCCTTGAAAATCTTCTCTTTCCCCCGCCCCCCTACCCTTGACAGGGGTTGGGGGTAGTAGGGGGGGCTAGTAAAATCTGTCACCCTCCCTAAATACTGTAAAAATATTTCCCTAGGAACTAAGAAAAAGATTTACAAACTTTTTGCAACAAAATTGAGGAAGGACGGTCTGCCATTCAACCAAGTTAAAAGTTTTGGCTCAGTCACACTATATAGTCCGCCCTAGAGTACATGGCAAGATAGGCGAACGGTTTACTGTCAGTTAACAATCGCTCTTTGTGTGCACATCAGGCCTCAACGCTAACTCAAAATGATACTGGCCCTGTAGGACCAGTAACACTTAGCATCTACTGGTCTGCAAAATGTTTACTGGCCCTACATTTTTTCTTTAACATAAGAAGAAAGAACATTGCATAAGATTCACCACAACATTTATCTTTATAAATTTAATCTATATTTATTTCAAAAACAATTGGGGACATTCTCAGGGGGAAACTTTTTAACAAGAATGTCTCCAAATGTTTACTGGCCCTGTAGGACCAGTTGAGGTCTTTTTTTACTGGCCCGAAGCTGTTTTGGGGAATTTTTACTGGCCTGGGGCCATAGGTTCACCCTTAGCGTCGAGCCCTGCACATGTAAAGATAAAATACAAGGTTCATTTTGCAGACCTAACATTTGACAGCTGCCTTTGTGCAGTCGGTCATCTTGTACTTTAAGAGTCCAAGCTAAATGATGCTGCAATTAGGTACTTTATTAAAGTGTTAGTAGTATATCTATTCATTTCTCCTCGAACTACCCCTGACAGCTAGCTGCAAAGTACCGAACTTAAGGCATCATCCAGTCTTCAACAGGTAACAAATCCAGTGACGTTATGTATTAGAATTTTTGTAACAATTCTTTTTAGATAAGTGTACAGGTAGTGTATACTCAGACAATTCTAGTACATGTAGTATGCACATACCAGAATTGTACAATACTAGTATTACCTAAATTGCTACTCGTGATAAACAATTCGGGTAAGTACTGACAAGATGACCATACAAGTTTCAGTTTGCAAACCCAACATTTGACAGCTACCTATGAGCTATGTAGTCTGAACATATATATGTTGAATGACCTTCGCATGACCCACCTAACTTTATGTCCGGACAACTTTGAATCGAAGCGTTAAGAAACTCTACACAAGTTAACATACCAACAACATTTCAGAAATAACAAATAACATTTCAAGTTCATTGTATGCCAGCCATTGATAAATAACATGAGTTTAAACAGAATAATTTGTATCGACATGTAGTTGTAGGTTGTCACTTCACACTTGAGAAATGAGTTGTCATTTTCGAGGACCACTGATATCGGATTTGCTCTGGAATTCAGGGCGCAATTCCAAATTCATGCAGACTTTGTGTGAACTAAAAACTCTTCTTTTAACATTCAACTTATGCATTGACTTTATGAGTGACATATCTAGCTTACCTAGTCAATCTTAGCGAGTTTACAAGTCGGAGTGCCATTTTCAGTGTGCCGAACGTGAGAGTGCTAGCAGTTTCGCATAGTTCGACTGAACTCAGCGCTGATTGGATAGTTTCAGCCGGCTAACAACATAATGCCCCAAGTACTGCGGATACGCCTGGCAGTATAGCTTATTTCCGATAGGTGGCAGTAGCTCACGACAAGGAAGTCTGCCGGATATATATATATATATATATATATATATATATATATATATATATATATATATATATATATATATATATATATATATATATATATATATATATATATATATATATATATATATATATATATATATATATATATGTATATATATGTATATATATGTATATATATGTATATATATATGTATATATATATGTATATATATATGTATATATATGTATATATATATATATATATATATATATATATATATATATATATATATATATATATATATATATATATATATATATATATATATATATATATATATATATATAGATGTATATGTATATGTATATGTATATATATATATATATAATATATATATATAGATAGATAGATAGATAGATAGCAGAAACTAATTAAGATGGATCTGAGAGTAGTAGAACGGGAGTGGGCACTGGGCATGCATCATCAAATTTCGCTGCCTCCCACTATGAGTCATAGATAACCTGTGTACCCCAGCCTGGCTACCTGCTGACCCCATCTCCTTGGCAACCTATCTGACCTATCTGACCTAGGAAGTGGATGATAAATGTGATACCCTCTTTGTGAAAAAAGGTTTTGGCCTGGTGTCTGCGAGAAGCCAGCCAGGAGGTCAGAGGATATATATATATATATATATATATATTTATATATATTTATATATATATATATATATATATATATATATATATATATATATATATATATATATATATATATATATATATATATATATATATATATATATATATATATATATATATTATACAAATATGCCATGCCAGTGGGGGTAACATGATGGAATGTTTCCCCGAGGGAGGATGGTTTTCCCGAGGGAGGACCCCGAGGGAAAACCATCCTCCCGAGGGGAGACATTCCATCATGTTACCCCCACTGGCATGGCATATTTGTTTTATCATACTGAACAAACCCCATTTGTAATTTAAACAAAGCAAGGTCACAGATGACTGGTGATTCACACATTCCCCGCTAGGTGTCGCTAGTGCCAACGGGCAACATGAAGCCCTCACTGATGGCATCAGGCAACATGATGATTGTTCACTGTTAAGTCAGCCAATCACGGCTTACGATCTTAAAGTGAGGTATGATAAATATATATATATATATATATATATATATATATATATATATATATATATATATATATATATATATATATATATATATATATATATATATATATATATATATATATATATATATATATATATATATATACATATATATATATACACACATATGCATACATACATACATACGTGTGTCTGTACAGCATTCATTCTTTTTTGTGCCACTAAGTCAAAGTTTCAAGTTGATACATATTTCAACAAAAAGTCCAGCCCTCTATAGAGCCATTCAGGTAGTAGGAAAATCATAATGCTGAAGAAAACATATGCAACTGCTCAGGGAAAGGAACTTAAAATGTCATGTCTACCTGATTAAGTCAGTAAATATCATTCATACATTGGACTTTTTAAATATCCATAAATGGATGTTTTTTATTGGTGCAAACATAAAACAAAACACAATATGTAGTTATACAATACACTCAAACAAGCGATACGTATACATGATTCAATATACATAAGGTATAATGTATACATAATGTATCCACAGAACAAATAAGTCATCCCAACCTCAGATATAATACCTTATCACCTGCTCTGCTGTAATTCTCGATGCTGATTGGTCAAAAGGTGTTAGACATGGAGCCGTTCACACTTTGCAGATTCAATATCGAACGGCAGAATTCAATATTATCACTTGGCCAGCAGCCTCGTGCTGATCTCCGAAGTAAATTCAAATTAAAAAAAATGTATTTGTTATTTTTTCTTAGCATGACAGAGCAGGTCATAAATTTGTTACGCCCTATTGGAAAGTGCAACCCGGCCTCTAATCCGCCCTCAGTCATCCAGATTCCACTCGGCCCCGCCTCGTGAGATCTGGATGACTTTGGTTGGATATCAAAGGGCGTTACTAATAATGACCTCTGCATGTCCGCGATTTGTAAAAGAAGGGTACGTTTTTGTACCCTGGTACGAAGTAAGGGGGGTGAAAATCCTCTTTAACAATCCAGGAAGTATCCGCGGCTCTGACGCCGAGTGACTCCCGAAGTGACTGGGCTTCTGAGTCTGCTGCCGCTAAACAGGCAGAGGATGATAAAATCTTAAGTTAAAATACGTGTTCCCGTTTATCCAATGTCAGTGTTTTGATAATAGAAGGGGTGTTTTTTACTGGAAAAAGTCAGCGTTATTTTTAAGATAAGGGTGCTTTTTTGGCCTGAAATCAGTGCTTTAGGGGTATTATTAAATTTTGATAACGAGCGTATGCACCCCCTAAATACCAAAGTGCCCCTCCCCCCCCCCCCGGGCCTATCACGGAGGAGATGCCCCTGTTTTGTAAACTCTAATTTGCGTCACGGAGAGAAATCAAAACATGGCCGGAAGTTTCAACACAGTCAACTTTTAAAATTTGTCAAACCTGCTATCGTATTGGGAAGATAAGAAAATAGACTGACACTAAACGTATTTTTACTTCTTATCAAACACGAGATCTGTAAAAATGAATAAAATTTGGAATTTTGAATTTCGATTTTTTGTCACCTTTCTGCCGTATTGCGACTAATTCGAGAAAAAAATGAAACTGATATAACTGAAATTTACTATCAAAATGTCAATTGAAATACCAGTAGAAAGTACTAGGAAAATGGTCACCTTTCTATAAAGAAGTCTAGTTTGTAATCACGCAATTTAATGTAAATACAAATAAAGCAATATACATGTATGTGTGAACACGTTTATACAGCCACTATATTGATGAAATCACTGTTTAACATGTTTATTGTGCAACAATAGTTAAAAAACACTTAAATTTGTGTGCTCGGATTATATGGTCTGAGTGTTCGCATCATAACATGATCTATTAAATGGCCACTGTTGCATAGTCACGCCATAATTGAAACCTGCAGAGTACCTTTAACATGGTTCGGTTTTCCCAGGGGCCCAGAGGCATATGCCCCTAGATTTCGCTGTGGGCCCCTAGATTTTTCAGACCAGGGACCCAAAAAAGCAGTAATAATCAGAAATCCTGTTTTAACCACTTATTTTTTTTACAAAAAGATCTTTTCGGGCCCCTAGCCTGAAAGCTAAGCACAGTAACGACATTTAATTCCTGCTTCAGTCGACCGGACGTCTGGCAGTGCCTGGTTGTGCAAACACCCATGTCTATTGTCAACAATGAATATGCCAAACGCACCAATGACCCACGTAGCTTGCAAATCAAAAATACGTTCAGTTGTGAGCTCATCCATGCATCCATGCCCAGAAAAATGGATGGCAATTGAGGGTGTGGTTGTGTATTATGCCCAGGCTGCACACGCATTTTGTGCAGGAATTAAATGTCGCCACTGTATCATACCCTGCCTTACTGTTTCCATATCAAAGTCGAGGAGTATTTTACCTTGATTAATTGGTAGCTTTGTGATCGTCCTATAGTACAAATACTACAAATACAGGCAACTCTGCTTAATCCGGACATGTGTAATCCGAATTTTCGTCTAAACCGGACAGATTGGAAGGTCCCAGTCCCTTCCTATTCATACAATTCCTATACGCATAATCTGGATTTTGCCTAATCCGGACAGAAATTTAGGGTCCACATCAGTCCGGATTAAGCAGAGTTGCCTGTATAACAATAACAATCTATTGCTGGATAAACATGCATTGAAGTAAATCAAAACGTTTCAAAAGGTGTTTAAAGACTATTATCATGATTTGCCCTTACTCTAGCTAGGCTAAAATAACAAGAGGTTGAGAAACAAATAAGACAAATGACTTTTAAAGCAAACAAAAAATAGACAATACATTTTTGACACATTGCTTTTGGCTGTTAATTCGTTTCTCCTTTGGTTTTTCTTTGTACTGCCTATGACGGCAATTTAGCAAAGTGAATGGAAATAGGAAACCATATTGACATTGTCTTAAAAATTCATCCAATATCCATTTTGTCATGTCAGATTTAGGCAAATTAACAAATGCAGCTTGTTTTGCATTCAGTAATGAAATTTACTTAGTTAAAACAAACATTCACCAAAAACACTTTTTTTTTGTACTTGATATGATTTTGTACCGCCAAAGTACAGTCAATAAACATACAATACAATTACAATACTACCCTGACTGACTATTGTGAATTCGGAAAAGATTGCGTTAGTTAAATTTTTGCGTTTTTTAGCGTTTATCCTCGGACGCAAAATTTGAATTCGCAATTGTTAGTGCTGCCACTTTAAGTGTGTAGCTGGCACTCTCTGTTGCGGTCAATTCGCAAAGTTTAAAAACGCAAACATCGATTTTCTGTAAATTCGCAAAATTTACTCTACACAATCTTTTGTGAATCTACAATATATATTGTGCAACTTCACAGCACAGGTACATTGGTCCCTTTTTGTAAATCATATAGAAAGGATGTTATCTAAGAAAAGTTTCAAAACCATTTCAGAAATGGAATACGAAGAAAAGTAGCGCATGTCTATGTATATGACAAATGTTAACTTAAAGAAAGGGATAGGTTAAGGTGGACCATAACTATCCGTAATCCTTATGGTGAATATAGATCCCTTTCGTTATAATGGTCTATGAATTTTGCTCACCACTGGCCTGATACACCCGGCTATTACTAGTCATTTGTGTTATTAGTTATTTGTGTTTTCATTTCTTTGTAATGTTTTCTATTATATTATACTTTTGTAATAAACTAACAGTCAATAAATGATAAGTATATATATATATATATATATATATATATATATATATATATATATATATATATATATATATATATATATATATATATATATATATATATATATATATACTCACTTTTTCTGCCATATAGAGGCTTAATTGTAAATATCCAGTACTATATGATGGAAAAAATCGCAGTACACATCAAAATCAACATGTACTGCATAACACAAAGTCACTCTCTACTTAATCACATGCCCCAAAAGTCAGGACAAATTAATTAACTGACAAATGGAACTCAACAAATATAATCAAGTCAGTTGTAGAGAGGCTATAACCAGTTTTCATCAATGTACAGTACAGACCTTAAATTCCTGCACCAGTCAACCAGACGTCTGCTTGTGCCTGGGTGTGCAACCATCCATGTATAAATGTCAAAAATGATAAGCCAAGAACATCAATGACCCACTTAACATGCGAAGCAATATGCTACGTTCAGTTGTGAGGTCATCAATGTTCTGGAAACTGCGTAGCAATCTGGTGTGCGGTTTTGTATTTTGCCTGGGCTGCCCAGGCATTTAGTGCAGGAATTAAATGTTGGTAGTGTGGGCCTCATGATATTTAGCACGGGTTGGTGGTTTTACAGTTGTCAGCATGGTTTTCATTTGGTCCATCCTCAGTCGGCATGAGAGAAGCAATTTCCTCCATTTCAACATCAATCGGTTCATGTTCGTGTGTTGTTTTCTCTAAATTGACAGCATCTTCTTCGCATTCTTTCACCACTGGTCGCATTGAACAACTGAAACTAAAATAAATGAAAATGTTCAACATCAATCGGTTCATGTTCGTGAGTAGTTTTCTCCAAATTGACAGCATCTTCTTCGCATTCTTTCACCACTGGTCGCATTGAACAACTGAAACTAAAATAAATGAAAATGTTCAACATCAATCGGTTCATGTTCGTGTGTTGTTTTCTCTAAATTGACAGCATCTTCTTCACATTCTTTCACCACTGGTCTCAGTGAACAACTGAAACTAAAATGCAATAAAACTTTAATACTTGAAACTTTAAAACTTAACCTTTTCAATGCTGAGACTACTTTCATCTAAGCCCAAGAACTCATAAACCCTGTCATGTTGGTAATCTTTGGAAAGCTCTCATTTAGTACTAATAAATGAGTATCCACAAGAACTCACAAAACTTTGAAAATCATTTAAACCCTGTCATGTTGGTACTCATTGGAAAGCTCTCATTTAGAACTAATACATGAGTACCCACTTGCCAGGGTTTTTTTAAAACTATTTTCACAATTTTTAGTATTGACCAAATTAGCCACCAGCAGCCAAGGGGTTAAGCAATTGGTAAGCATGCATTGATTAAACACCTATTGGGAGATCGAAAGTGGATTTGACATTTTTAGAGGTCAAGATAAGAACAAAATCAAAAACAGATAACACCATAAATGTTTTATTTATTTTGATATTTGTTCAAACATTTTCATTCAATCCACAGTGATGCACGTGAGTTTATAAAAAGAACATACAGCAGAAAAAAGCATTACAAAATACTTTTATAAAAGAGAACTATCAAAAACTTGAATTTGGTCATTGCTGTGAGCATGCGAAATTGGCATCTTAAAACTGATAGCATTAAAGGATAAGCAGATGAGAGAATTCAAATTCAAGATGCTTGTTCTGACTATGCAAGCACACCTATGTATTGAATGAATGAATGAATGAATAAGTGTTTAAAGGCACATCGACACACACAGGTGATTTAGTGCCATAAGATATTTGCAAAAAGAGGTCCTTGATCATTGTTCAAGAACAATGACACATCATGATTATTCTAGGTGAAAGAAGAAAAGAGGGAGAGTAAGAGCATAGCCTTCAGATCCAAAGAGGACTAAGGGATACTTTAGATGCAGGGTATCCATAGACTGATCCACACATCCCTATTCTTCTATAAGGCGAGCAGGATAGAGCTGTATATACTGTAAATCACTTAAATATGGCGTGAATATTATATAGCGCAATTATGGTACTGCCCTGGATAGCGTGATCTTAGTATAGCGGTGAACGGGAGCAACAGCAACAAATTCAATTAAGAATCTAATAAAGACGGGGATTTTAAAATAGCGCATATGGACAGAGCGCTATTATCGCTATCTTATTGTTCCCGCTATACTTAAGTGATTTACAGTAATATGCTGGTAATAGGGGAAAGGTTTGGATGTGAATTTTGACTTTTGTTTCGACGTCACTTTTTCCGTCATATTGCGTCTAAATTGTGACGAGCCAGTAGTAGATGGAGGAGGAGACCATAGTACCTGAGGAAAGTCACTGGCAACTTTACCACATGCCTGGCTAGGATTCAAACCTAGGCATTCAGTAGCTACACCTGAGACCACTTAGCCATCAGGGCAGGCCAGACACTTATTATAATGGAGTAGTTAGGATGTGGACCCTAGGAATGAATGAATGAATGGTAGCTTAAAGACACATCGGCACACAAAAGGCCATTTAGTGCCATAAGATTTGCGTAGCTTCTATGCAGTTGTCAAAAACAACAAAGCAATAAATAAATAAAACCACTCACAAATCAATGAACAGTTTCAAAGTATAAGTTGCACTTGCAAGGTTGTTTCAAAAGAAACTATAAATTATCAAAATGTTTTACAATGGGTAAAATAGACCCATTTCATTTAAATTACTCACATGTTTGACAGAGGAATTCTCTCGCTGTCTTCGATATTGGTAGGCATAATGGTGCCTTTAGTCTCAGGCAGCAACAGGCCAAGAAAACCTGCAGTGAAGGCGAAGAATCCAAACAACAACATCGGCAGAAATAGTCCATACTCCATCTAAAATAAATAGGAATAAAAGACATAAATGCACGCATGTGAAAGTTAGGTATTGTGCAGATATGTCATCATTTAGATATGTCACTGTATATTTGTCCTCAGTCAATTTGGAACGAAGCTACAGTGCCGATATTTAATTCCTACACTAAATGCCTGGCAGCCCAGGCATAATACACGACCACAAGCCCGATTTCCACCTAGTTTTCTGGGCATGGATGCATTGATGACCTCACAACTGAACGTAGCTTTGATTTGCAAGCTACTTGGGTCATTGAAGCGTTTGGCTTATTTTGTGACATGTTATCCATGGGTGTTTGTACAACCAGGAATTTATAGACTGGTGCAGGAATTACATACCGGTACTGAATATGTAACGGACAGAGGTTGTGTTTTGGGAATATAGATATTTTTGTATGGCACAGGCGGTCAGAGGGTTTCAAGGGTCACTCTTAGTTAGTTAGAATTCCTGAATATAGGTGACATTACAGGGGCCAAGTTGCATCTTTTGCCCACTAGAGGGCAGCTGTATTTGTACTATTTCAAGATGGTGAAAGCTCTTTGTTGACACATTGTTTGAAGTGAAAGTTAAGAGTTGCTAAAGGTTCTGAGTACTTATTTGTTATTGTATTTGTAAGCTCAAGTTGAATTCATCTCAGGCAATTGTAATTGATTGATGGTTTATACTTTTGGTTGTATTGAGCTTTGTTGTACTTAACAACGTCACCTAGATTTTTTCGCATGTAATAGTCATTGTTCTGTCAACTAGCTATCATGATGTGAACTTTGAAGATACTTGTTTCGTTTAACTATTTTCAGTCATTTTCAGTCTTCTATGTATCATGTCATGCATTAAGTGTACTGTGAGAGATAATTGCATCAGGAATGACATTAATTGAGATTATATGCAAGATAATGTGAGCGATTATGTGTATTCTACTAGATACAAGTTAGTCATTTGAGTTGTTTCTTTATTGTAGGTTGAACCATGTCCGTCACTATGTCATTTCATCTTTGTGTCAATAAACATGTAATTAGTCAATAAACACTCTTTCAAGATTCATGGCATTGTTATTTGATCATGTCACCTGTTACCCGTTACACTATCTTTCCTTTAACCCTTTGCAAAGGAACACATACATACATGCATGCATATATATATATATATATATATATATATATATATATATATATATATATATATATATATATATATATATATATATATATATATATATATATACATACATACATATACTGTATAAAGGGTAATGTTAACGTGTGCTTAATCTTCCCGAATTTACCGAATGGGTTTGAGACGGGAATAGGGATGGGGACCGGAGACCGGTCCACGTGTGATACCGGCCTGAGCATTGCGGTTAACCAGTCTGAAACCGGACCTCACTCCATGCGGTTCGGTTTTCTATGCAAGCTGGAGGCGTAATAAAACTGTCAGCACCTACCTCCTGCTGGCCTCACAATGTCTGTCAAGTTTGCCGATCAAATAGCCATTTCAAAGTCACGATGAATGGCGCTTCCTGTTCTCTTAAGTCTGGTGCCCTTGGCCACTTTCACTATGCTCAGAAGCCTTCTGAGCATAGAGAAACTGGCCAGGGAACTAGTATATAGGAAATTACAAGTTCAGCCACGCATTCCATAGCGTAGTTTCGTATCCAAGGAATGTCATTAATAAAATGAAAAAATATATAAGAAATGCGAAATAGATATAAATTAATGAAATCTTTTGCTGATAAAGCACAGTTTAAATCATGGATAGTAATTGCAACATAAAATTGTATTTATACCACTTGAAAGGAAATGACTGCTATGGCCCTATATTTTATGCTTAAAAAATTGAAATTAATTGAGTTAAGTACTTATTACACCATAAAGCTGCAAGTGCCTTTATTTCATTGTTTTTTAAAGTATTTCCTATGTGAAAGAAACTACTTTGAATAATTATACAGTCATTTATGTTGAAATAAATTGATACCAAAATAAGGCTGCAAATGTGTCCTGTTATTTGTATCTCTTTCCTTTTCAACCAAGCTGGACCCTGAAAAGTTCACAACACCAAAAAACTGTTTAGGAAACCGTGATAAAACCGAACCGTAGAAGCAAAACCGAAAACCGAACCGAACCGTAGAATTCTCAATCGTCCCCATCCCTAGACGGGAACAATAAAAACGTTATCTTTAATCATTTTTGTTGGTATGCTGGGGCAAGCGATGTTCGTATTCAGATTGAGTAATACAGCCGTATATTTAAGTAATTCGCTTGCCCAGCAGATGGCGCCTTATGTTATCTGATTAGTGGCGGTTTTTATGTCCAAAAGTCAACAAACAACGATACACAGTAAAACATATTCATTTGGCTAAAACATTTATGACAGTGAGTAGTAACTAACAATCATATCAAATAGACATTTTAAAGCTGTCCAGTATAAGGCGCCCCATGTGTTAATGGATAAATTCAGGCGGACTGATAATTTGAGTGTATTCTAGTACTGTTTGCAGTACTCACAAAGTTTCTCAACCTGCCCACGAACCGGTCCGACTTGGATTTATGCTGCTCTAATTGCTATTAATGCACAGAACAATAGAGCCTGCCGTGTCAGCTCAATTGAGCTGGGATGGCTTTGTTGTTCTGCACACCACGGCACATTCAACATACAACATTCGTCTGCACTAATAGATTCAGAGGCGAAAACACACACTTTCGGTAAATTTAATATCGGTGCAGCCATGTGCAGGACGGGAAATAAAAAAACGGGAAAAAGTAAAAAACATCATTTTTCGGGAAATAAAAGTCCCGGGAAATATACCCGTTATACAGTATAGATATATATGTATATATATATATATATATATATATATATATATATATATATATATATATATATATATATATATATATATACATATATATATATATATATATATATATATATATATATATATATATATATATATATATATATATATATATATATATATATATACTGTAAAGTTTGAAAGATTAATGCGGAAGTAATATTAGGAACTTTAACAAGTTGGTCCAATTCGCTGATATTACGATCCGTTAATATTTGTTATATTATGTATTCAAATTGCGTATCTAGTCACAATTACACATGGTCAGTTGATAACCATACATACATGCATAGACACACATGCGTGTGTGCTGTGATATATAAATGTCTTATTGTTCTGAATTCCTTAATTACAATATATCAATTAGGACAGACCTTCACTGACACTTGGATTGATAAACAGCTGCGTGAGGAATCCACGTGGTTCTAAGAAATTACAATTGCAATATACCCATTTTGACAATAACTGGTACTGTTCATAGCTCAATCTAATTATCTTGAGCCCTTAATTTCACTTGTTAGGTGGATGCATTGTGATGAAACAAGGTCTAGTCAGAATCGTATTCATGAATTAGAATACCACTACTTATATGGTACTTTTGATGAAGGACTACACACACATATTACGACCTGCTACTTTGGAAAAATGGATCGTTTCGCAAAATGTAGGCTTGTTTATGAAGTATATATTTTTCAAAGCTAAAGACGAAAAAACCCAACAAAAACCAAACAATGTGTGAGGTCCTATCCCCACCTATGGACTGAAAAACATCAAATTATACAAATATAAGGTAATGATTATATATGGAAGCTTGGGTATCAGTGAAGAGTGCTCAAATTGTAAAGGAAAGTACATACCAGTAGTCCAGCAAAAGTTGCCACAAGGGCGCCGACACGGGCACACATGGAGCAGGAGCCCAGGCCAGCAGTTCTGAGCACAGTGGGGAAGATCTCTGTACTGTAGATGTAGACCACGGAAAAGGCGGCTGCTATGGCAAACCTGCCGATCGTAATGATGGTTGTAGAAACAGCTAATGAACCTATAAGGCCAAATATATAGAGTATAATATATTTATATAGACAGTTACGACTTGAATAGATGGCACATGGAATTATATATATATATATATATATATATATATATATATATATATATATATATATATATATATATATATATATTTATATATATATATATATATATATATATATATATATATATATATATATATATATATATATATATATATATATATATATATATATATATATATATATGCAGTGAGTGCTTACCAGATGGGATGAATCCACTAATGATGAGACAGAGACCAGCCACCAACATGCAGCCAGAAAGAGGAAGCCGACGCCCACAATACTGCATACAACCCGCAGCAAAGACATAGGCAGGAATCTCCACAATTGCAGAGAGTAGGAAGTTGATAAAGGTGTTCCCGGCAAGATCAGCTGAGTTGAGAAGGAGACCGAAGTATACTAGGGAGATGACAAACCTGGAAGCAGAAAGCATTAGTTTAGCAATTGACAATGTCTGTGTGAGATAGTTAATGGGGTCACCTTTTAGTTTTAATTCACTGTTTAGCTTATCTGAAGTACATATATTGTAAAAGATATCCTCACGAGGAATACAACAAGTACAACTATCCTTCCCATCAAAGTGTACGTCATGGAGAAAAAGTGCAAAAATAAACACGATATGTGTTTAATGCCCCGGTCACATTCCATACAAAACCTCTTGATGACCTGAAAAAGACAAAAAAATCGGTGTCCAATCGCGAGACCGATATGCGAGTGTCAGAGGTCGCGGGTCATGGTGAGATTTGGGATATGCTTCGCAATTTTCTCCGACACCTGTTCACAACTCCGACTGACTCATGGGGGTTATACACAGCCAACTTGAGACCACAATTCATTTGAGTATACATGTGTTGTTGTTCTCAAGAGTAATGCACAACAAACTTGAGACACTTGCAAGGCACTTGTAAGTCACCCAAAAGTAAGTTGTGCGAGTGACAACTGATTTTGGTGCTGAACTTTGGACTGACTTGAGTTGGCTGTGCGAGTGTCTCACGACCTATGCACAACTACCGATTCCAACTGGTTGCGTGACCACTTTGAATGTGATCGATCACACAATAATTGTCCTCAGACGCAACCGAGTTAAGGGAGCTTTATGATCGGCCACAATCAGTTGGTCTTACGGAGGTCTTCATGGAATGTGACCGGGCCTTTAGACGGCAGCTCCTATCCACATGTATAGAATGGGAACCACCAACTTACACAAACGTACAATAATAAAGAAAAGGGGGAGCCACATTTGTGCTAATTTTTGCTCCATTCACATCTTACGACCATTCAGATTTTTTTGTAGAATATGAGAGAGAATTACATTCTTCAACTTCTTTATTGCAAGACTTTGGAACAAAGTTAAAATTAGAAAATAGATTACATTGTAATACTCTTGGCTACACATACGACACATTTAGTGCCAATCAAGTATATCGTTTTAAACCTAAAATGAATATTGGAAGTAACAACATTTTAGTGGCTTTCAACATCAAATAAAATAGTCAAAAACATTTCCCACATGTGTGCAAAACTATGCAAGCTTTTGTGACTTTTGAACCATCATTCTTCTCGCTGATGTCCTAGACAATCATAGTTTTTCAGATTATAAAGAAAGTGTTGCAGGCTTTGATGTATGTAGAACATTCATAGTAAATGTATTAACCAATTGAAAATTGAGTCGAAAATGAGACCATGTCACAGAAACACTTCTCAACAAACAGAAGTTGGTGTGCTTACCAAATAAAGTACATCATCAAGGCTTTAGCCCTCATAGTTTTCCCTCTAAAGAGTTTCACAATGTCCGACAAACTGGCCTGCTCATTCTGAAAATAAATATATCATTTTATTTGGGATTATTTACATTTAGGAGAAATAATACATACAATTCTTTTCAACATGGAAAATGCAGTAATCACAATGACATATGATAATAGACTTCATCATCAGGGGGCCTGCCCTGATGGCAGAGTGGTCTTAGGCATTGCTACTGACTGCGACTGTCTCTCACCACTGCTTGTGTTGAATCTCGGCCAGGGCATGTGAGAAAGTTGCCAGTGATTAGGGGTTAGGCGGTGTTTTTTGTCGGGTACTGCAGTTTCCTCCACCAGTTACAACTGGCTAGTCACGACTGCAATATGGCAGAAAGGATGACAAAAACCGGAAATTCTAAATTGCTTAATCATCAGCTCCAATCTGCAGCAGCTGATTAGTCAATTTCTTAGTTGTTCTGGACTATAATGAGCTTCTAACATTGCTTTAACAATTGTTATTGTGATTGAATAATAATTGGCCATTGCTGCTCCTTTTTCTCTCAGGTTAAACCTACTGTTACACTGATGTGCATATCCTCAGGAAATGGTTTCTTGTTCTTCTTCGCTATCTTTTTGAGCAGGTCGGTAGCCTCCTGTCGTCGGTTGTTGATTAATAGCCAGCGTGCCGATTCATCCACACACCTTGAATGCAGGTAAGAACAGTCATAAACAGGAAGCAATTTTATGTGTGTGATCTGGATTTTCACGTTTATGGAAAATCAGTTGAAAATGCAGATCATTTGCAAGAATTGCTTGCCATAGTAAATCCCTAAGCCTAGAGGGGTATAGTCTAAGAGGTTAAATAAAACGTTTTATTTCCTCACCTAATTTAAAAATGACTGCTCGATAGCATAGGGCAGTGTTTGTGGTGTGCCCCCAACTTTGGGACATGGTCAACTTGAACAGACGCCCAGTCAAACTGTTCAGCAAGTAGAAACCCCATTTGACACTTGTGGTAACTTCACTTGCAAAAACTTCCAAAATTACTTTCTGGGAATAATCTCTGCTGGATCTCGATTAGCGGATATAAGAAATGCAATAATTACATTACCTAAACTGTCATAAAGGGACAACATCCCCTGCCAAACCCTCAAAAAATTTGAATGGTGTTTTAAAGAATATATCTGTAACTCACCAAATGTATCCAAGTAGAGGTGCAGTTAGACAAAGTGTTGTCATACTAAGAGGAAGTCTTGAAGGTAGAGCATATGCTAAACCAGACAACACTAACATGGACACACCAAACATTGAAGCAGAAATCATGTTGGAAAGTACTCTCTTTGATGGACCAATTACCTCCTGCACTGCAATAATAGAAGAATAAGCAACTATATGTATATATATATATATATATATATATATATATATATATATATATATATATATATATATATATATATATATATATATATATATACATATATATATATATATATATATATATATATATATATATATATATATATATATATATATATATTTAAAAGAGGACGTTCTCTTTAGAATTTTTTTAATATAAGTTGTATACCCCTTTTGTGTTAAGATTTGGCAAGATGTTGATTGAATTGTTCATCGTTTGAAAGTCTAAATATTTTGTTTTTTTCCAGAAATTCTAGAAAGTCATTCATTTTTTTCAGGATGTGATGTTCAGGAAAATTCATGTTAATACTGTACTTGCTGTTAATATCTTCCAAAGATAAGAACTCGACTGAATCATCAAGTAGATCACTCACATTCATTATACCTTTGCCATGCCATTTTCTGTTTAATTGCATTTAGAAGAAAGGGGTATTTAGCACTACATCTTTGCCTTTGTAACAGTCACTAGTTTTCAACATATCTAGGTTGTCTATAACATCCAACCAGAATCTATTGCTAGTGGTTTCTCTAGTTCTAAAAAGATAATCTCGGCCGAATTTTAAACATTCTAATTAAACCATGTCATTTTGAAAAATGGTCCATTTACTATTAGAATGCAAGTAGCGCTTGAGTCAACCTAATTTCGAAGTAGATATAAAAGAAGGTAGATTGTGCTTTCTGAGACCACCATATTTTATACCTGCATCCAGAATTTATTTCTCAATTTTAGAGTGTTTTCCAGCCCATAAGAAGTGAATATTGTCTATATAACCAATATAACCTTTGTCTTTTCTTTGTTAATCTTTAAACCAGATACCTCATGAAACCACTTTGATATTTGCATGAGCTTTATCAAGCTTAATATATATATATATATATATATATATATATATATATATATATATATATATATATATATATATATATATATATATATATATATATATATATCTGATCCCATGTGTGTGTTTGTGAATCCATACTTACTCATAACATAAGCAGAGTTTGCAAACACTATAACAAAAATTCCTTGTAGTAATCGACCGACCAGAAATGAATACAGATCAGGTGTGACTGCGCAGACCAGTCCTACTAGAAGCTGACATACTATGGAGATGCACAGTATTCTCTTTCTGCCAAACCTGTCAAGAGAAAAATAAACAATGTTTAATCAACCATTCATTTATTCGTCTATATATATATATATATATATATATATATATATATATATATATATATATAAATATATATATATATATATATATATACATATATATATATATATATATATATATATATGTATATATATATATATATATATATATATATATATATATATATATATATGTATATATATATATATATATACATATATATATATATATATATATATATATATATATATATATATACATACATATATATATATATATATATATATATATATATATATATATATATATATATATATATATATATATATATATATATATATATATATATATATTATATATATACATATATATATATTTATATATATATACATATATATATATATATATATATATATTATATATATATATATATATATATATATATATATATATATATATATATATATTAGTACGAATGCCACCATTAGGGGACATTTGGAGTAGGGTTAGGGGACATGGTCCCCTAATGGTACAAGAGCCAAGTCCCCTAATGTCCTTAACCAGTTTTCATGGAGACCAGGACTTTGTAGCCTATAATGAATAACTAAGAATGAACATAATTGAATAAAGATTTAGATGCGTCTCCACGTTTCCATAACTTCGCAGTTAAATAGTGGAAATTTGTGATCGAAATTTTTAAACTTTTACCATTAGGGGACCTACGAAATATTAGTAAAAATGACATAAAATGGAAATATATTAGGCACAAATTCGGGGATATTGTTATTGAATTTCTATTTGTTTGATTAATGCATTTATGAATGTAAATATATGGATTAATAAAAAAAAGTTAGTAAATATATGTATATATGTATTCAAGGTCCCCTAATGATCGGATTTGTCAGTGGATACATATATATATACAATGTATATATATACATATACATTGTATATATAGTCGAGGTCCCCTAATGGTAAGCTTTTTGCATGACCCAAATCACATGTATCTTAGGGGACGTACTTTAGGAGCCTGAAAATGGGTCCGGTCTGCACAAAAAGTTTACATGGGCACTTGCCAGACTTCTTTTCAATGATCATTGGAAGAAACCTCCACTGATCAAACGAACCAGCTCAGCAGCTGATTGCCCGGCGCTCGTAAGCACTTTTCCCGGCAGATGAGCCGCGGTGAGTGTTTATGTCTAATCCTGCATAAACATATGGGTCCAATATATGTATCATATTGTATATATTTATATATATATATATACATGTGTTAACATATACTGTAAAACACCACCCAGAAAGACTCAATTCAAGAGGTGAATTTTTGGATTGAGGGACACACGAAGTTGTGTGGAAACAGGGCGCCCGCGACCGCACGACTGGTGCAGATAGGTCAATCTCACTACACTCGAAGAGCTGACCACCTACCCCCCCCCCTCCCCAAATTGTTGTTTTGGTATATATGTCCCCTTTATAATGTAATTTGTTAGTAAATATATGTATATATGTATTCAAGGTCCCCTAATGATCGGATTTGTCAGTGGATACATATATATATACAATGTATATATATACATATACATTGTATATATAGTCGAGGTCCCCTAATGGTAAGCTTTTTGCATGACCCAAATCACATGTATCTTAGGGGACGTACTTTAGGGGACCTTCATGTATATTTTGCCTATTGTCAGCCTAGTTGTATCATACCTTCTGCAAACATAATATGTGGTTCACTTGCAAACATACACCAGTCTACAGACATTAAGAGCCCCCCAAAAAGACAATTTTATAATGTCCCCTAATGGTTGAATTTTTGGGTGATGTCCCCTAATGATGGTATTTGTAAGTATATATATATATATATATATATATATGCGCAATATGTCCTCGAATATAAAGTTGCAGTTTTAAATTGGATGTAGATAAACAATTTTAAAAGTTTCCAGCAAACTTACTTCAATGAAAATTTGTAATCTGATGAAATCATCTACCAGTGCCCATATATAGAGATGCTATTTTATTCACTGGCAATGAAAGTTAAATTAATTAAAGTTAAATTTATAAGAGATTCTCATTCACTGGTACCTTGTGCAATTTGTATCGAGAATATAAGGATTGACTTCACATTAAGGACCTACCCGGATGGTTAAATGGTGTAAGGTATTGCCAATAAATGCTCGCTGTCTCTTCCCACTGCCTGGTTCATATACCAGCTAAGGGATGTGGTACTCATAAATGTATAGTCACGAACTAGCTTAACGTTATGGCATACCCTTTGCACATGTATTCCAGAATATGCTAGGGAAAACCAAATTGGTCGGGGGAATACCAAGATAAGCAAGACTTCTTTCTGACATTTTCATTTCTCAATCTGTGGTAGAAAAAGTTTAAGTCAAGAAGTTGAATTCAAATTTGAACTCCTTACCTGTCAGTGCAGTATCCCACGAGGCACCCTATCAATAAGCCAGCCTGGTACACAGAGGAAGTGGTGGTCCTTAGCCATAGCCTATCACAGACCAAGTCCCACTGCAACAGAAGATGAATAATAAAATACAGATATAATAGCGGATTTTTGGTCAAAATACCCTAGAATATATGACCTTTGTGAGTACCTAATACGCCACCTATGCATTTCAGTTACTAAACCAGGTTTTCAGTACATTTTGGCAAAGCATCAATTACTCTTACTTGCCTGAAGGCAACAAAAGTGATGTACTACGAGAAACACCCGTTTTTAGCATGTTTTTATATGAAAATGCCCCAAAATGATACTTTTGGGAAATACTTTTTCACAAAATCTATAGACAGTCTTAGTTGTTGTGTTATTCATTACCTTTCAGAAAAGATTCATGAAATTCTACCAGAAAGAAAATATTTTATAGCTGTTATTATAATTCTCACTCTTTTCATATCAGTCTTTTGATAAAATGCCCCAGAAATAGGTGTATCCAAAGTCCAGCGCAGTAGATTAATATCCAGAATTGATAAGTATGCATAGAGGTATACTTCAGCCAGTTTTCATGCTGGTCTTTTCTGAAAGGTAATGAATAACACAACAACTAAGACTGTCTATAGATTTTGTGAAAAAGTATTTCCCAAAAGTATCATTTTGGGGCATTTTCATATAAAAATATGCTAAAAACGTGTGTTTCTCGTAATACATCACTTTTGTTGCCTTCAGGCAAGTAAGAGTAATTGATGCTTTGCTGACCTATGCTCTTGAAACGACGTAAAAAACAATTACAAGTTACAAGAATTGTTCATACTTATATGCCACTAGAATGAGAACCAACTTAAAATGCCAATAAAACTTCAACTGCATGTTTCATCGATTATACTGGCTTGGATGAAGAAAAGAGTGGATATGTAGCGAGAGACCAATTACTATATGCCCTATAGTTACATGCTGGACTCATGCATGGAGTACCAGATAAGGCATCACAGCGAGGTCACATGGGAACAAGGACCAATCTGGGCTCTCGCATCGATTACATTACAAAGAAACCTTATCTCTACCACCAGCTGGGGGTGCCCAGAGCATCAATTTTGGTCGATTAGCAGCTATTAGTTGACACTGGTTGAGGCTAGTATGTTTAGATTGACCGGCTGGTTTCGAATCCACTTGTGTTTGGCCTTCTAAGGTACTGGTAAGTTTATACACAGTCTTATGTTGCCAGACTTTTTTCATATCTATATGACACTGGGATGAAGACCAATTTGAGATGACAATTTTTTCAACTGCATGCTTAATCAACTATACTGTTCATTATATACAAAATCATTTGTTTATGTTTCGGTGTCAACTTTAGACCCGATCCCCAATACTCTCAGCGAAAGCCTGCATATCCCCATGTTCACACAGGCAAAATTCTATTAATTGTTCTATTGCATATATGCGTTGAGCGGTGCATACCAGGTTAAGTCCTTATAGATTGCCTTTTTACATTATTTTCAGATGCCAGGGAATATTGAGGTTGACTGTAGTTCAAGTTTGTAGTTAAGACTGACATACACATCCATTTCTTCCTGGTATTTGTATTTCAATTCTCACACGGAAAGGCTAAGAGTGGCACAGTTACAGAAATTGACAAGGGAACTGGGGATAATGATAACCTTAGATCCAAAATCATGCGAGAAGTTACATCAACATTTTCTTTAGTTGAAAACACTGAGGCCCAATAGTGTTACGAGGATAATGACGACGGTCCACGGCTTGGCCATGTATGGTATAACCCAATGGAGAGATCTTATATAAAAAAGCATGGTTACTCGCAGATGTAGGTCCAGTTTCCAGAAATATACTGTTAGAATTGATAAAACCCTAGGGACTGTGAACTATCTGGTATGGTTGCAGATATTAGAAAGATTCCACAAACACATTTGGTTGTGTGGAGTAGTGGCTAGATTAGTCTGTAGGGATAGCATTTTGAAACCGACGATAACATATAGAACCAGAAGGAATAGCATATCTGACCTAAATCGTTAATATATGCGTTACGTATGAGGCGGAAGATCTTAGACATCTTTTTGTTTTTGAAAACAGCCTTTAAACAGCGGCTATTCTTCCAGATTACTATGAATGCCCCAAACATCGAGCAGATATATTGCTTTGCTTTACCCCAAGATATGTGTTTAAAAGTTTCAAAATGACTCTATATTTAATAGTTATCCCCTTTAGTCACCTAGATTTGGAAAAGTATATATATATATATATATATATATATATATATATATATATATATATATATATATATATATATATATATATATATATATATATATATATATATATATATATATATATATATATATATATATATATATATATATATATATATATATATATATATATATATATATATATATATATATGTATACATATGTATATATGTATATATGTATATATATATATATATATGTATACTCCCAAGTTAGTTACAATGGATCTATAACACCCATACATCCATTTGATGAGGACCTCCCTGAAGGGCAAAAGGGTCAAAGTAAGTGGACTGTTATATATATCAGCTAGGGATTTAGTTAAGGATTAGGCTATAGTAGCGGTTATTTCCAGTTAACCCTTATGCTGGTGGTGGCTAATTTTGCCAATGCAAAATGATACAAAAAAACGAGAAATAAATGAAACCCTGACACATGGGTAAGCAGCAGAGAGTACTATCCAATGAATACTAACATGACAGGGTTGAGATGGTTTTCGAAAAACGTTCTGTGCTTTGAACAAAAGTAGTCTTAGCATTAAACGGGTTAAGAGCATTCGAAGTACACACCACGAATAAGTAGCAAAGGCTTAAATTCTAAATGCAGCTTTTCCCATTCACTCGTATTATTTAAGTAAGGAAGGCTGGGGAAAACCGTCTGAAGGTGGCTTGTAGGGTTTATTCATGAATAAAGCGTCATTTTGAGATCTTTTACACATATTAAAGCCCACATCCTCTTCCTCTTAATCAGAGCAATTCTGAATGTCTAGGTCATCACAGAAGAGAGTGAGAGGCCTATTACAATCGCCACACGAGGGGTTTGTAATGGTAGTAAATAAAAGAAGTGTCCTTATATACAAGACTCACTATAAGATTTGTATGATTGACTAGATAATATATCGTACAATGTATATAATGAATGTCATTTTTATAATATTTATAAGTATATTTATTATTGTATTTGGTCCATTATAAGCCTTCGTGGCTGGCCGGATTTTTAACACATGTGTATTGCATGTAATGAATGTCATTTTCTGGATTGGACAATAAACTATTTATGAACAACGACAGTATTCCAACTGCTCTCCTAGCATACCGCAGTGCCATCTCTCCACAAGGGATACATTAAAGTATGGCCTGGGAGGCAGGCTAATAACATAGTAGGAGGAGAATGCAGTCATCTATGGTGTTGGCACCATGATCTATATGCCATTCCAACTTGAAAACCATCGGTGATGTATGAAGCTACCATGTTTAACTACAATTTTTTTCCCGAAACTGGCATAGCCTGTATGTACTATATCAAGAGAAGAATGCAGAGATCACAAGCAAGAAATATATTTGATCTGTTTTTCCATTTCGAATTTCACCAAAAGATGGTCGTTTCGAGCCTGCCTTTTGGATATTGAATGGTAAAGGATTTGCTGATAACTGTGCATATATATAGCTAGAAGTATTTACTTCGGAAATTTCCAAATTTAAAATTTTTCCAAATATTATGGTATCTCAAAGTTGAAAAATGCACTTTTTTCTAATTCTAATTGCGATTCTGCCGACAATCTTAGATGAATAAAAGAATGGATATGTAGCGAGAAATCAATTATTATATGGCTGTATATGCGCTATAGTGAAGACCTAATTATGTCAGGGGTCTCGA
>OZ012700.1:29468224-29510724 GCA_963942565.1 Maea johnstoni
TTTTTGAAAGCCATCTAAATCCTGTCATGTTGGTACTCATTGGATAGCCTAGATATGCCTTTGTTACGCAAACAATTTCAGCCGAATCCCTCATCAAAACACATGATTATAATCACAAACAGAGAATTCTCAAAGATTACACATTCTAACTTATCATGATTATACTTGCACAAAGTGGAGATATCGTAACAGTTTTTCAAGCTATGTATGTGTACTTATGTGTGTTTGTGTATAAATATAAAGAAAATAGCAGCGATAAAAGAAAAATATACCTTTTTCCCTGATTAATTCACTTAATTGTTGTCCCTATGTCAATACAGACTTATGCGTTTTAAAATGTTCATTCATTCACCTGAACTGGCATCGGATCATTTATGTGTTGTCAAAGCGTACACCTAATTGGTTCGATCATTTCCCATACAGTTAGGCATAAGTTAGCTGGTCAACATGGTCATAGAAGCATACTGATCTAATTCTATACCTACAAGAGTATTTCAGATCTATACCTATATTCTATACCTACAATCACAGGTGTTGGCCATTAAATGTCAAGTTTGCATTTATTATCTGCACTATAGCTGTTGACATGCAGGTATACAATTGGTGTGCATACAGACATTGTACTAAGTAAACACTTATGATGACAATGACATATTAACTTTGGCACCCTAATGACAACAATACTAGATAATAAGGAGAAGCAGATAAGATAATCTATCAGGACTTGACATAAGAGATAGCCCAATAGTCATGACTATCTAATCATGACTTGGTTTGTTCATATGGTATAAAGTCTTTCCACTACATAGGTGCCAAAATCTGGAACACTTTGCCAGACGAGATCCAGACTATACGTTCAGTAAATCTCTTTTTAAAGTGAGATGCAAAATACATTTTATGTCAGTCCTCTCTGAGTCATAAGAAAAAAAGAAATTCATCAATTATAGTCTGAATGTTTGTATTATCTGATTATGCTATATGATATTGTTGTTATGTCAATCTTGAGCAGTGGAGTTGATCATTACATGTGATGCCATATTGGACTCTGGGCAGACTGGGACCACTATGGAAATACGTTTTTAACTTTTAGTGTATATCCTGTGTCTGGTTATAATTCTATTACATAGCAATTAATGACTCTCCATCACAGTGGTCACCTTTATAAATGATTTTTTATGTGCCAAATGCTCTGTAATATACATCTTACTAGACCGAATCAAACAAATCAAATCAAATCAATCATGGAAAAATGGCATTTTCGGGAAAGCTGAACAAGCCCTCAACATGCCCCGCTTGACTATCTAGCGTTAGAATGGAAATTGAGAGGTACATATGTTTATTGAATTCATATGGCATACAACTGACAGCGTGCCATGACTATATAATAGTGTTCAGTACATACACTGAGGGCATACAGACATATAACCTTCAAACATTAAATTTTCAAGTATCTTTTCGACAACTTTAAACTGCACAGGAATTGATTTTTTATAAATGGTAAAACATGGTAATATATTTAAAGAATATTAGGCTAGCCAGGATTATATTCCAATTATAGCTCCATGACCCAATTTTTTTTAATAGCACCAATTTAGCTATCTGATCTCACAATTGAGAACAAGGCATCTACGTATAGTCAATAAACATACAATACAATACAATTGTAGGTGAGTCTGTTTGCCAACATAGAGGCATTATACAATAACTGAGATAACCATATAGCACCACAGCATTCCACTGTAAATTAACTGACATTGGTGCTGAACGTTGAGACTTTAGAGCGCAACATTAAACCACTTGCTCCGTTGCAAATTGCACATGAATTTGGCAAAAAACGGCAATTGGGCAAGCAGAACAAGACCATAACTTGCCACAATTGGCAAGTAATATTTTGGACAAAATCCTTAAACCTTTGTTTAATAGAGTGGAAGTGCTTTCGGGGCAAGTAAACTTTAACCCTTATGCTGCTGGTGGCTAATTTGGCCAATACAAAATGATGCAAAAGACATGAAAAATGATTGAAACCCTGGCAAATGGGTAATCGTCTGAGAGTACTCAGTGAGAGCTTTCCAATGAATACCAACATGACAGGGTTTAGATGATTTTTTAAAATATTTGCGTCCTTGTGCTTTGGATGAAAGTAGCCTCGATCAGCACTGGAAGGGTTCAGGGCAGCTTGCCCTGCTCAGCAAGCAATATGTTTTGGAACGTAGGTGCCTGGAATTGCAAGGCAATCATATCGAAACTACAATACACTGTCACTTTGGTGTCTTATTTCTCATCAAATGAAAGGTGATGGGGTTGTGCATTATGAGTGTTTTGATAATATGTATCACGGGCAATTATGGATATTGACATAGGCAATCATTGCCCATGTCAAGGCAATATAATTGACAGTGGAGGGAAATGAGACATGAAGGTGAATTGAACGTTCCCAGGGCTCGAAATTAGGGGGTGCCGGGAGCCAAGGGCATGCATGCAATCAAAATATTGATTGCTTTTGATATTTCTTTTGTTTGAAGAAAATAAATCAAAAGCAATTGAAAATTTGTTTACGTAATATGGTTTAAAAATATACTGAAGTTATACCAGGCTAACCCTGCTAATGAGAATCCAGCAGAGACTCAAAACTGACAGCGTGCAACATAACCACTGGCCCCGTTGCAAGTTGCAAGTGAATTCAGCAAAAAACGGCAATGGGTCAAGCTGAACAAGACACTGACTTGCCCCGCTCAGCAAGTAATGTTTTGGGCAAAGTCCTATCTCACCTATGTTTAATAGAGTGGCAGGGCAAGTGGAAGCTAGTGCCGACGGGGCAAGTCAACTCTAGGGGCAGCTTGTCCCGCTCAAAAAATGATGTTTGCAACCTATGTTGCACCCTGCCTCACAGAGACCTCACACTTTGGAACCAAGCAGCGTAACCACTAGGCCTATAGATGTGAATCCTTGTATGATGCTGATGGCAAATAACAGCCCAGGACTCAGGACACATGGTAATATAAGCCTTACTCTAAACAAGAGGTCACCTCAGATAGCTCGACCCCGCATTGCACCTTGGATTAACCCTTCCAATGCTGAGGCTACTATAATTCAAAGCACAAGGATGCAAAGATTTCTGAAAACCATTCAAACCCTGACATGTTGGTATTTATTGGATAGCTCTCACTCAGTACTCTCAGACGAGTACCCATGTGCCATGGTTTCAGTGCCTTTTCAGGTTTTTTTGGTATTATTTTGTATTGGCCAAATCAGTCACCAGCAGCACAAGGGTTGACCTGAAGGATAATTTACCAATTATCCCCCCCCCCGGCCCCTTAAACCAGAGTTATATAGCCTTTAATGCTTGCTGTCTCCAGACAGCCTGATTATTTCGATGAAATCTTAAAGCCAAAAGCATACTAGGAAACATCTAGGTAGATTGAAAAATGTTGTTCAGAACACTTTAATAACTCTCCTTCAAATATTTTGAAAAATAATTCTTGATTCCCCAGCTATTGTTGGAAGAAGCATAGATCCTGATAGATTTTTGAGCATTTATGACTTACATATACTATATATATGAGCAGAAACTATTCAAATATAGTTCCTGATAGGAGATTATTATTATTATAAAGTTGTATTGCTCAGGTATTCATATTCTTGTATTTTTGAAGTTTTGTTACCATCTATGGTAAATTTAAATGTTTGGTGTACCTACTTACGGCTCAGCGGCAGAGCACAAAATAAAGTTGGGGGATTACATTTATTCTATCATCAGGGCTATTCCACTTCGATCAGCAGATCCGGGAACCAATAAATCAAGTAACTGTCGCCTAAATACCATGTAAAAGACTATAGGAGTATGAATAGCAGCTTAAAGTATGTAAGAATAGTAACAGATTATTATGCAGGTATATTTTTCTATACCATGCATGATTAGGTACGTCAACACTTACATTTATGTTACGATATAGATATACCATGCAAGATTTGGTATGTCAATACTTACATGTTTGTTCCGATTAATAAAGATATACCATGCATGATTTGGTATGTCAATACTAACATTTTTGATCGAATATAGATATACCATGCATGATTGGTATGTCAATACTAACATTTTTGTTCTGATATAGATATACCATGCATGATTTGGTATGTCAATAAACTAACATATTTGTTCTGATATAGATTCCACATCCTATGCATGCATTGACACAATAGAATACAAAACTCAGAAATAGTAGTGACAGTCTGCCAAGCTCGGCACTAAAATAAACCCATTAATGTTTATTAGTTCCTCCAGAAATTGTCGTCTGGATCTCTTATACTTTTAACAATAATTTTGAAATTAAGAAAGATCTTACAAAATATTTGAAGGAGATTTGTTGGTAATGTTTTAATCAACATTTCTCCATCAAATATTTTCCCAGCAACGCTTTTGTCAGCAATGTCTCATTAAAATTGTGAGGCTGCTTTAGGCAGCTGTGAGCATTAATGGATCGAGTACAAAAAAAGCTGAGGTCACACACGCAGCATCAGTAGAAGCAAACGCTTTGCACTTGGCAACAGGCATGATTATTGCTTATAGTATTTGCAGGGTTCCAGCTCAGCTTAACCCTTATGCTGCTGGTGGCTAATTTGGCCAATACAAAAGGATATATATATATATATATATATATATATATATATATATATATATATATATATATATATATATATATATATATATATATATATATATATATATATATAAATATATATATATATATATATATATATATATATATATATATATAAATATATATATATATATATATATATATATATATATATATATATATATATATATATATATATATATATATGTATATATATATATATATATATATATATATATATATATATATATATATGTATATATATGACACTGCATTATGCCATGTGTTTAAAACTGCCCATAGTCAGCAGACAGACTGAGCCTCAGGAAAGAGATGATGAGTCTAAAAACTGCAAACACGTGCCATCTCAGATTAAGAGGGGGTGACTTAACCCACCAGTGCTGCCTTAATGTAGAACAGATTTCTCTGTATACATACAGCATCATGCAGACTTGGAGAACAAGTCTAGCGGCTTCTCTTCCTTTGAGAATATATAGAACTACTAGGACAAGCTGCTGGTGGCTAATTTGGTCAACACCAAACTATGCAAAATACCTGGAAAATGGCTGAAACCCTGGCACATGGGTACTTATTAGAGAGTACTTAGTGAGAACTATCTAATGAATACCTACTTGACAGGGTTCAGGTTGATTTCAAAAATCTTTGCATCCTTGTGCTTTGGATGAATGTAGCCTCAGCATTGGAAGGGTTAAATACCAAAAACAAGTTTCCAATTTATATAATGCAATTATCATGTAGGAGGGGTACGTATCAAAGTATAGATCATTCTTGGAACAAGGACAGTTGATTACGAAGCACAGCAATTTTGGTGGCCGCTGTGTGATATATTGGCGTACAAAATTGCCACTGCTTCAATGATGATGATAATAATAATAATACTAATAATAATACTAATAATAATAATTATAATAATAATAATAATGATAATGACGATAATAACAATTAGTAATGATAATAATACTAATACTACTACTAATGATGATAATAATAATACTGATAATAATAATAATAATAGTAATAATAATAATAAAATAAATAAAAAATAAATAGTAATAATAATAATAATAATAATATTAATAATAATAATAATAATTATAATAATAATAATAATAATAATAATAATAATAATAATAATAATAATAATAATAATAATAATAATAATAATGATAATAATAATGATAATAATAAAGACCTGGATGCATACACAGACAATAACATAACAATAAATATAGTTCAATTTTCACAAGGAGTATGTATCAAAAATAAAGCATGGGTGAAATGTCTAGTATGTTCAACTGGCTGCATGTGCTCCCCCATACATTTGCCAAGTTAACCCTTTTGCTGCTGGTGGCCAATTTTGCCAAATACAAAATAATGCAAAAAACCTGAAAAATGACTGAAACCATGGTTAATGGGTACTCATATATAAGTACTCAGCGAGATCTTTCTAATAAATACATACATGACAGGGTTTGAATGGTTCAAAGCCTGAGTGTAGATGCGACAGTTGTACAGGTTTTCATTAAAAAAGTTATTTCAATCAAAAAATACAATATCTATATCTGTACCCTTATGGTCATTTATCTGTACCCTTATGGTCCCAGATCTGTACCCTTATGGTTGTACCCTTATTGTAGTTGTACCCTTATTGTAGTTGTACCCTTATAACCGGGTAATGTCTTGGACACCCTTGTGGAGTATGCATGTCTTTATACAGAACAAATAGCCCTAGCATAAATACTAATCTTCAGCAAAGCTGAACCTGCCCTTATCATTATTCAATATCCACACTATAACAATATATAGATAATGCATTCAACCCTCTTTGACTAAAACAAATAGTGCTGCCCTAAACACTACAAAACAAAGCTGAACCCTCATCATTATTCAATATCCACACTACAACACTATATAAATAATCACATTCAACCTTATTTGACTAAATTAACAGCTGACCTACGTCCATTTTATATTGTAAGCAAGTCCAGACGTTCATGTCCAGACGTTTGTATGGCATTTTTATCTTATACATGCATAAATTAATATGCACTGTAATGATGGTATTCACAGTGCTCAGCAATAACAATTGACTGCCTATATATAATTAATACTGAAATTATTTTACCTACTAACGGTATTTTTATATTTAACCTACCATATTCCCCTGGTTCGCCGATCCCCCTTTTAAATCCTAGATATATATGAAGCCTATATACTCAGATAAGTCCTACTGATGTCTGTCTGTGTCTCACCTACAATAACCTCAGCCCAGCTGGGCTGCAAACAGCTGGGCAAGACAGCCCAGCTGCTGGGGGTCAAAGGTCACGGGGAAGGGGCCCGACATGTCTGTTTCATGCAATGACCAATGAGAATCCTGTATACTGTGCGCTGTCAGTTGTCAGCATGCCAAGACCGTACAGCCCACACAGGGGGAGCCGACAGCTAGCTGGCGATGATAGTATCCTATAATAACCAAGTGCTGTGTGCATGGTCTTAGCCAATATTTTGGTGTCCAAATAGAGGTTTCATAGACTTTTGGGTGTCCAAAGTGTGGTACAAAGTACATACTACTAATGAAAAAAACCCTATACATTTACAGATTTTGCTTTTTAGGCCAGTAACTGCTTTGTGTATCTTATAAAAGTGACACTACAGGCTCTATATCTTTTATCTTCTAAGAAAAGTCATCATCAGCAAATTCTGACCTAAACTTTTGGGTGTCCAAACTGTCGAACAACAGTGTTCTGGGTGTCCAAATGACACGCTGGACGCATAGGCGGCTATTAGCCCCTGGCTGGGTGTCTTTTTGACACCAAAACACCCAAAATCACCCACCAAGACAATCATTAAACCTTTTTGTGAGAAATTTCTTAAAACATCCATCTCAAGCATAGACTTGAATTTTTTCATCATTATATAATTACTTTAACACTGTATCAGGACAAAATTCATGCCTTATTTCGATAAGTTTATACATGTGTATGGTTAGAATCTGAATATATTGTGGTCCTAGTTGAAAAATTGGATGCCCAAAGTTTTACAATTGCCAATTTTGGGCACCCAGTTTCTAAATCCTGCCGAAGGCCCTATATGTAGAGTACTTGCATCTACCATAATTAGTATTTTTGAGTAACATGCAAAAGTTTGGCAATTACAAATGATGTGTTACGATATCCAGGGACTTAGCCAGCATTTTCCTAACAGGGTGTCAAATTTGGGATTTCAAGAATTTAGGGTGTCCAAATTCCCTGATTAAAAATGTAGAAACCATTATGTACATTAACAGATAAAGTAATTATATGCTGAATTCTTCAAGAAATGTCTTTGTTTTTATTTTGAAGTTAAACTTTTTAGAAATTTAACTTGGAATTAGTATTTATGAAAACACACATACCAAAATCTAGGGTGTCTTTTTACCTAAAATCAGGTATTTTTCATGAACCAGGGTGTCCAAAAGACATCCACAGACCCTGACAATATCAGTATTTAAGCCAAGTTGCAGCCCGCACAGGGAGAACAGACAGCTAGCTGGGGGGACCACAATATACTTAGATTTCAACCATACACATGTATGAATTTATCAAAATAAGGCATGATATTTTTGTACAATGTCATGGCAAGTAGATGGAGACGAAAAATTTCAATATATGCTTGAGAATGACATTTCAAGAAATTCCTTACAATTTTTTTTGGGTGTCCTGAGGGGTGCTTTTTAAGGGTTTGGGTGTCCAAAAAGACACCAAGACGCCCTGCCGGCTAAGACCATGCTCGCATCTAACATAGTTATTATTTTTGTTGTTAATGCAAAGATTTGGCCAAATGATATTACAATATCAGTAATCCAAGACTGCAGCCCCGGATTTAGAAACTGTGTGTCCAAAATTGGCAAATCTTAAAAATTTGGATGACTAATTTTTCAGGGGAGATCATACTTAAATTACTACCATAAACATGCATTTGCTTATATATTTATACTTATATAATGTCATTGTTATTGTATTGCTGTGAAAGAATTCAATTACATGCTTGAAATTGACATTTTTAGAAAGTCCTTTCGAAAAATTTAGGGTGTCATGGAGGTTGTTTTTTGAATGGATTGGGTGTCCATATGACACGCAGACACCCTGCTGGGCAAGACTATATGTGTTACAATATCAGCGATCCAAGTCCACAGCTATCTGGCGATGATCCTATATAAACAAGTGCTAATTGGAGTTCTAAGCAGGGATTTAGCCAAGACCCGTCTTTTGGACAGGCAGTTTCTTGAAAACCTCCATTTTGGACAGGCAAAAGTTTCAATGAAGAATTTTCAAATTTGGGATATTAACCAAATATGTTCCTATATAGTAACAGACCATCTTCTAGGACATAGCTAAAGTGTAAATTGTCCTTTCAACATGGTATTTAATGAAGTTGTTATAAAGATTTTAAGTGGATTTTAAGCTAAATCTGGATGGGCAGAATTTTTGTTTTGGACAGGCATTCTAGAAGAACGAGCAGACAGCTAGCTGCCTACAATAACTTAGAGTTCTTTGGAGTCTAGGAGCAGAGTACTGACATCTAATATAATATTATTCTTATCATTTGTGTTTAACCCTTATGCTGCTGGTGGTTAACTTGGCCAATACAAATTTTTGCAAAAAAACCTGCAAAATTACTGAAACCCTGGCAAATGGTACTCATCTGAAAGTACTCAGCGAGAGCTTCCCAATGAATACCAACATGATAGGGTTTCGATGATTTTCAAAAATCTTTGCGTCATTGTGCTTTAGATGAAAGTAGCCTTAGCATTGAAAAGGTTAATGCAAAAATTTGGCCAAATGATGTGTTAAAATACCAGCAATCTAAGTTTGCAGCCCGCAAAAGGGTAGTAGATAGAGGTGAACTCGGATATGACAGACTCCATGGGACCTGGAAAATTGGTCTGTCATAATTAAAATCTGTCATACACATATGACATATACTTGATATGCATGGGACTGTGACCAAGCATATCGTCCGTCATAGACAAAAGTCTGTCGTACAGTGGTCCGTCATATCCAAGTTTGCCTGTAATAACTTATGAGTGCTAATTGGAGTTTAGGCGTCTATGTGCAGAGTACTCGCATCTAACACTATTGAGTTTTTTTTCACGTAAAAGGTTGGTCAAAAAATATGGTACAAGAGGGAGAAGTCCTGCCACCTTTCAGTGATTTTTTAGGATGTTTCCATTATTCTTTATTGGCCAATTTATCCACCTGAGCAGCACAAGGTCTTTAACCCTAAATATACTCTTTTCCATTTTCATACAAATTAACTGACAGTAGGATTTAAATTTATCAAAATTTCAGCCAGCTATAACGTGAATAAGCAGTTTTGCAGTTTGGAAAACATAAAAATTCCTGTGCAAACCAAACTACTTCTTTCAATGATATATTACTGATGACAAGTTAGATAACTGTTCACACTCCAATGATATCAACATAAATCTTTCATGGTGTAAGAGCCTTTTGAGGTGTATGCAGACACTATATATATATCATAATAATTCTTTCAAGGTGTAAGAGTCTTTTGAGGTCCATCGATATAGACACTAAAGGTTTCATAAAATTTCTTTCCAAAATGTATCAGAGACAGGGTCTTAGCCAGGATTTCAAAAATGCCTGTCCAAAAATAGCTTTTTCAGAATCCCTGACCGTCCAGATTTAGCTACAAATCTACTTCAAATCCCTATACCAACTACGGTTAAAGCCTATTATGTCAAAAATGTGCGATGTGAGTGTTACGGCTGTTGTGCAGCTTCTGCAGTGCACATATAGTGCCGCATTCAGGGTGGTAAGAACTCAGGGCTCAAGAAAATAAAGCATGCCAATTGGCTACAAGCAGGGTATATCAGTTAAACCCTGATTGGACTTGTAGCGAAGGACACGCATGGGATCTGCACACTTCCACCACTCCATCCTGCTATTTCTCAGAGGGACAATGGATTGCACAAGGAATACACAAACCTTGCAAATAAATGCCTGAGACAATAATGCGAAACAATAGCCAAAATGAAACAATGATGCCAAACAATAGCCAAAATGAAACATTGATACCAAACAATAGCCAAAATGAAACAATGATGCAACACATTAGCCAAAATGAAACAATGTCACCAAACAATAGCCAAAATGAAACTATGATGCCAAACAATAGCCAAAATGAAAGATTAATGCCAAACAATAGTCAAAATGAAACAATGATGCCTAACTATAGCCAAAATGAAACAATGATGCCTAACTATAGCCAAAATGAAACAATGATGCCAAACTATAGCCAAAATGAAAGATTAATGCCAAACAATAGTCAAAATGAAACAATGATGCCTAACTATAGCCAAAATGAAACAATGATGCCTAACTATAGCCAAAATGAAACAATGATGCCAAACTATAGCCAAAATGAAACTATGATGCCAAACAATAGCCAAAATGAAACAATGATGCCAAACAATAGCCAAAATGAAACGATGATGCTAAACAATAGCCAAAATGAAACAATGATGCCAAAAAATAGCCAAAATGAAATAATGATGCTGAAGAATAAATAGCCAAAATGAAACAATGATGCTAAACAATAGCCAAAATTAAACAATGAATGAATGATGCCAAACAATAGCCAAGAATGAAGCAATGATGCCAATCAATAGCTAAACAATAGCCAAAATGAAACTATGATGCCAAACAAAAGCCAAAATGAAACTATGATGCCAAACAATAGCCAAAATGAAAGATTAATGCCAAACAATAGTCAAAATGAAACAATGATGCCAAACAATGGCCAAAATGAAACAATGATGTCAAACTATAGCCAAAATGAAATAATGATGCTAAACAATAGCCAAAATGAAACAATGATGCCAAACAATAGCCAAAATGAAACGATGATGCTAAACAATAGCCAAAATGAAACAATGATGCCAAAAAATAGCCAAAATGAAATAATGATGCTGAAGAATAAATAGCCAAAATGAAACAATGATGCTAAACAATAGCCAAAATTAAACAATGAATGAATGATGCCAAACAATAGCCAAGAATGAAGCAATGATGCCAATCAATAGCTAAACAATAGCCAAAATTAAACTATGATGCCAAACAATAGCCAAAATGAAAGATTAATGCCAAACAATAGTCAAAATGAAACAATTATACCAAACAATAGTCAAAATGAAACACTTATGCCAATTAATAGCCAAAATAAAACAATGATGCAAAAATGTAACCAAAATGAGACAATGATGCCAAACAATAGCCAAAATGAAACAATCAACGCCGAGGAATAGCCAAAATGAAACAATGATGCTAGCTTTAAACAATAGTCAAAATGAAACAATTATGCTAAATAATAGCCAAAATGAAACAATGATGCTAAACAATAGTCAAAATGAAACAATGATGCCAAACAATAGCCAAAATGAAACAATGATGCAAAAATGTAACCAAAATGAAATGATGTGAAACAATAGCCAAAATTGAAGGATGATCCCAACTGATAGCCAAAATGAAAGATTAATGCTAAACAATAGTCAAAATGAAACAATGATGCCTAACTATAGCCATTATAATAAACAATGATGCCAAACAATAATCAAAAGCCAAAATGAAACACATAGATACCAAAAAGATCAATAGCCAAAATGAAGCATATAGATCCAAAAAGATCAATAGCCAAAATGAAGCATATAGATCCAAAAAGATCAATAGCCAAAATGAAGCATATAGATCCAAAAAGATCAATAGCCAAAATGAAGCATATAGATCCAAAAAGATCAATAGCCAAAATGAAATATATAGAAAAGGAAATGTGGAAAAACAACTGATCGATTTACAACTTAGTAACTCCGTACTCGATCTCACTTCACTCGCTACATACACAGAACAAATAATTCCCTGGAAATACAATCCTCCAGGCCTTTATAGAATGGTATTGATTATTCTAATAGGAATGGCGGATTACGTATCAAGTGTTTGGCGTGGTCGTTGATCCATGAAGCATATGCTAGTATTTCAGCGGCTGGGGATACCAGTATAATCATTCTCCTTGCGGCGGTTAATCCTACTCGTCAAAAACATGTCGATCAATTACCATATTGTATTGCGTTGCTGCCGTTGCCTGCTCCTATAGATATAAGAACCAGAACCTTAAAATTTGCAAAATAAATGAATAAATAGAAAAATAAATAAATTTATAAATAAATAAAGATTATGAAAACTAGCGTTGAAACAATCTACTGAAATTGATTGATTGGTTGTTTTGCCACAACCATTGAAATGTTCAATCAAGGCAAATATATTATAAAATGCAAAACAATTATTGCACACAAGAAGGATTCTAAAAGAAAAATAACAATGAAATCCCAGAGAAACATGTTCTAATTCTTGTTGGTATTTCAAATAGCTTCCTTGGTGCCCTTCTAGCAATAGTGTTACATTGTTCAAGGTCTTTTTAAATCATTTTTTTTTTAATTTCTGCAAAACGCATCTTTTTTATTTATTAACAACACACACTACTAAAGAAAAACATACAAACACATACTGGCACGTATAACACAAAACAAATTCATCTTTTTGTACCAGCTTTTTTGTACAATATTGGAGGATTATGGATTTAGATACAAAAATCTTGAACTGTTATGCACTATACTTCGTCAGATATGAATTTCAATGTTACCCTTAAATGTGAATTAGACCTAACCATTCTTGTTCAAACTTGAACAGGGGTCCAGCTAGCCATTTGCCCCATGGCCAACGGCTACAGAAGATTGTGTTGGGCTATCATAAAATTTTCCTTTTTAGTCCAGCTGGTTATAAGAAAAGTTAAATTTTAAGATCACGTTCAGAGCAATGTCAATAACAAAATCAGTTGAAGAACAGTTGTGCTGTGGAACAATTCCAATATGAAATAGAACAGTGAAAAAATAGATTATGCCTTCAAAAATTGTTTCTAGGGAAGGACTGCAGTGGGACTGCAGTATTTGAAAAAAATTGGGTTATGATATCTTGGGTGGGGCTATGGCGATTTGAAAACTAAAGTCTGGTGCTCTCTTAGAGTTTTTAACAGAAGCCTGAACCCTGTTAAGAGTTTACACTGTACATTGTTTACAAATATATGGTATGATATGAAGAGTCATTGAAAAAAACCGTATCATGTTGGTATTCCTCAGATAGCTCTCCCTGAGTACTCTCATATGAGTACCCATATGCCAGGGTTTCGGTCATTTTTCAGTTTGTTCTGCATCATTTTTTTTTTGGCAAAATTGGCCACCAGCAGCATAAGGCTTAAGCCTAATGCTGCTGGTGGCTAATTTGGTCATTACAAAATAATGCAAATAACATGAAAAATGACTGAAACCCTGGCACATGGGTACTTATCTGAGAGTACTCAATGAGAGCTTTCCAATGAATACCAACATGACAGGGTTTCGATGTTTTCTAGAAAGCATTGGAAGGACTAATTCCCTGTTACGTGTTGTCCTTCTCCGCAAAACTGTCAGATTGTTAAAGGTCTTCTCCAGGAGGAGGCTGGGTCTGGCTTCAGAGATTCAGAAAAGCAATCTTTCTCGGATCAATAAACGGCTGATAAATGAGTGAATAATTGATGCCGCTGATGCATCCCCCGAAAATATCATCAGTCCGCAAAAATCATCAGCTTCTGCTGAGACGAATTGCATGGCATAAATTACGTCAGATGTATTCAGGGACTTAGCCAGGACCCGTCCTAATTGTCTTTTGGACACAGTTTTCTGAAAACCTCCTTTTTGGACAGGCAAAAGTTTTGTGAATTTTTTTAAATTTTGACTTATTGGGGGTAATAAATCAAACCTTTTCCTAGAAAACCATTTTCGAGGATATGACCTAAGTGTAAATTGACCCTTTTGGCACACTTAAGGCTATTAGCAGTAGTTGGTAATAGGATTAGAAGTACCTGAATAGCTAACTTTGGACGAGCAGAAATTGTGGAATTTCTGTTTTTTTGACAATCATTTTAACCCTTGTGCTGCTGATGGCTAATTTGATAAATACAAAAGGATGCGAAATTCCTGAAAAATGTCTGAAATCCAAGTACATGAGGATACTGGCACACATGGCATTTCAGAATACTCAGCAAGGGCTATCCATTGAATACCAACATAAGGCCACTCCAATTTAATTACTTGTCTTACAAGCTTTTTTTGGAAAAAAAATCCTGTCAGACTCCAAAAAAAAAGAAAAACAAGATAGACGCCAGTGGCGTCAAGAGGTTGATTCCTTGTATGTCTTTTTGTAGTTAATCATTTGCAATTTTTTGTTTTTTTAATATTTTGCTATTTTGAAATTTTTCTGATTTTTGTGTTTTTTCGTTAGTGGTTACAGACTGATACACACTTGTAATGCTGCTGATGATACTTACAGACTTTTTAATCAAAAACCAAGTTTGTGAATAGACATTAATATCAGTTTGGAGCACTATAAAACATTTTCCTTTTTTATGAAATTCTTTATCTTTTTATCATACCTAATAGTGCCAAAAAATACATCTGAAACACATATCTTTCAAATTTTTCATAAGATTTCTATCTAAAACCCTCCCTCAAATATTTTCCAAAACTATAACCCACTTCTAGCTATCCAGAAACTTTGACAAACTCACCACCCACCATCACCTATCCAGTAGATCACCAAACATGAACGGGAAAAGCCCACATCCTGCACTGCAAATGACAGTCAACAAAACCCCACCAATAGCATGCTTGCCACAACTTACTTAATGCTGCCTGAAGAACTTTAGTCCGTGACTTACCCTTACATGAAAATGGCCAAACACTGCCAGAATGCAAACATGCACAGGGATCAACCTTATGGTCCCTTAAAGGGCATATGCCCCTGAACCATGTGATTTTGCTACCAGATGATGAATTATAGGAGCCAAGTTTGTGAACGGACATTAAATATCAGCTTAAAGCATTTTAAAAACTTTTCCTTTTTTTGAAATTCTTTATCTTTTCATCATACCTAATAGTGCCAAAAAATACAGCTGAAACACAAACCTTTCAAACTTTTCCCTGGGAGCATGCCCCAAGATCCCCAAACCTGGACAATGCACCCCTGGCAAAACCATACCGTCGTGGTGGCCGCACAGGAATTTAATAGCCCCTAAACTTAAAATCCTGGGAGCCAAATCTGCTCCTGTCTGAAAATGTTAAAGTCAATCACTGATGCATGTAACAAACTGACTGGCTGCCTGCAAATAACACCACATCAAAATCAAACATGTTGCCAACAGCCAAAAATCCACTCCCCCTTAACAGAGGCTTGTGACTCTCCCCCACAACACAAAATGTTAACACATAAGCTAAGTATATACAACAAAGCCCATGCATTAAAATAAGTGCCGGCTCTCAAATATTAAAAAAGACCAACAGTTAAACAGCGAATAAAAAATTTCATCATAACCTAAAATTCAGCACGCATAAATAAAATGCAACTTTTGACAAACTAAACTAATCACTAAGCCTATCCGCCAAATATAAACATGAACATTTTAACACACATACTTCAGAAAAAGAGAGCGATGGGGGGCGGGGTTAAAAATTTGACATCTGACATATCATCAAAGTAACACAAAACATTTACATGAAGATGGCCAAACACTGCCTAAAAGCAAACATGAACAGGGATCAACCTTATGTACCCTTTAGGGCCATATGCCCCTGGTTCATGTGATATTGCAACCAGATGAAAAAATATACGAGCCAACTTTGTGAAAGGACATTAAATATATGTTTGGAGCATTTTAAAATATTTTCCTTTTTCCTTAAATTCTTTATCTTTCTATCATACCTAATAGTGCCAAAAAATACATCTGAAACACATATCCTACAATTTTTTCATAAGAATTCTATCTAAAACCCTCCCCCAAATATTTCCCAAAATTATAACCCACTTCTAGCTATCCAAGAAACTATGACAAACCCACCATCACTCATCCAGTAGATCACCAAACATGAATGGGAAAAGCCCACATCCTGCACTGCAAATGAGAGTCAACAAAACCCCACCAATAGCATGCTTGCCACAACTTACCTGCTGCTGCCTGAAGAACATTAGTCCGTGACTTACCTTTACATGAAAATGACCAAACACTGCCTGAGTGCAAACATGCACAAGGATCAACCTTATGGTCCCTTAAGGGGCATATGTTCCTGGATTATGTGATTTTGCTACCTGATGATGAACTATAAGAGCCAAGCTTGTGAATGGACATTAAATATCAGCTTAGAACATTTTTAAAAAAATTCAACTTTCTTGAACTTCTTTATCTTTTTATCATACCTAATAGTGCCAAAAAATACATCAGAAACACAAACTATTCAATTTTTTCCCTGGAAAAATGCTCCAAAACCCCCAAACCTGGACAGTTAAAACATTTCCCTTCCACTGAAATTCTTTATCTTTTTATCATACCTAATAGTGCCAAAAAATACAACTGAAACACATATCCCTCAATTTTTTCAAAAGAATTCTATCTAAAACCCTCCCTCAAATATTTTCGAAAACTATAACCCACTCCTAGCTATCCAAGAAACTATGGCAAACTCACCACCACTAATCCAGTAGATCACCAAACATGAATGGGAAAAGCCTACAACCAGCACTGCAAATGACAGCCAACAAAACCCCACCAGCAGCATGCTTGCCACAACTAACATGCTGCTGCCTGAAGAACTTTAGTCCGTGACTTACCTTTACATGAAAATGGCCAAACACTGCCTGAATGCAAACATGCACAAATATCAACCATATGGCCCCTTAAGGGAATATGCCCCTGGCCATGATCTTCCGCCACTAAAGCAGGTCCAGCACTACCAGAAACCCAATATGCATGCAATAACTTTGTACTTAAACCTAAAATAGACTGATACACACTTGTAATGCTGCTGATGATACTTACAGACTTTTTAATCAAAAACCAAGTTTGTGAATAGACATTAATATCAGTTTGGAGCAATTTAAAACAATTTCCTTTTATTTGAACTTCTTTATCTTTTTATCACACCTAATAGTGCCAAAAAATACATCTGAAACACATATCTTCCAAACTTTTCATAAGATTTCTATCTAAATCCGCACTTAAAAAAACTTCCCTATTTTTGAATTTCTTTATCTTTTTATCACACCTAATAGTGCCAAGAAATACAACTATAAGAGCCAGTTTGTGAATGTACATTAAATATCAGTCTAGAACAATTTCAAAAAAAATTCCCATTCTTTGAACTTCTTTATCTTTCTATCATACCAAATAGTGTTAAAAAATACATCAGAAACACAAACTTTGTAATTTTCCCTTTATTTTGATCAGTATTTTCGTTTGTTTTGCATCTTGGGCGATACAAATGCAGGGAGATGCTGCCTGGGCCCGAGCACTGGGTTGAAGGGGTATGGGACCGGCATCGGCATCATAGGGTAGAAGCCTGCATACTTCAGGTCTGCTACTTCACTCATGTTGAGAAGAGTTTCTAGGGACAGAACTGCAGGCAGCACTAAACATCAGGTAGACTGAAGGTACATCAGAGAAATTCAATACACCATGCAACCTGAAAAAATAATCATACATACCATCAAAGCAATACAAAAATATCAACACAAAACATATCTCACCAAATGCAATCTTATATTATCACACCGACACAATATCTTCTTTAAACAGTAATTGTTTTGTTTGAGGGACAGTGCAACCTGAAAAAATAATCATACATACCATCAAAGCAACACAAAAATATCAACACAAAACATATCTCACCAAATGCAATCTTATATTATCACACCGACACAATATCTTCTTTAAACAGTAATTGTTTTGTTTGAGGGACAGTGAAGATTTGCATGGTTTCTATATTTTGTGTATGTGTTTTTATAAAATTGTATATTGAGTGATAGTTTTGTATTGATACTTTTGTATTTATTTCAATTTAATGTATGCTTACTATTTTGGGTTGTCAGGTAAATCAAGTTCCTATGATGCTCTTTGGTGTAGATGCAGTATGATGTCGAAGCCAGTTTCTATGACAGTACACACTTTTCCTGTCACCCAAAACAATTAAAATCATATCTTTATCTAAAATACAACAACAGTGAGAACGGAAGGGATGGCAGGGTTAAAGGTCTGCTAACTTCAGGACTGCATACTACACTCATGGTGAGAAGGGTATATATACTGACTGCTGAAATCGCGATAAAAATATTTACTACTTCCGTTTTTTTCAAAGTTGTTTTTTTACGATTGTGGGGAACAAAAAAAATCCACAAATGGGCAGGATGGATTATTTAGAGTCATACATACCATCAAAGCAACACAAAAATATCAACACAAAACATATCTCACCAAATGCAATCTTATATTATCACACCGACACAATTTCTTCTTTAAACAGTAATTGTTTTGTTTGAGGGACAGTGAAGATTTGCATGGTTTCTATATTTTGTGGATGTGTTTTTATAAAATTGTATATTGAGTGATAGTTTTGTATTGATACTTTTGTATTTATTTCAATTTAATGTATGCTTACTATTTTGGGTTGTCAGGTGAATCAAGTTCCTATGATGCTCTTTGGTGTAGATGCAGTATGATGTCGAAGCCAGTTTCTATGAGTGCTGCCTGCAGTTATGTCCCTTGACACCCTTCTCACCATGAGTGAAAATGCAATCCTGAAGTATGCAGACCATTAACCCTGCCATCCCATGCATTCGCATTACATGCTCTTTGGGCTTATAAGTTTGTGACCAATAAATTATAACAGTACACACTTTTCCTGTCACCCAAAACAATTAAAATCATATCTTTATCTAAAATACAACAACAGTGAGAACGGAAGGGATGGCAGGATTAAAGGTCTGCTAACTTCAGGACTGCATACTACACTCATGGTGAGAAGGGTATATATACTGACTGCTGAAATCGCGATAAAAATATTTACTACTTCCGTTTTTTTCAAAGTTGTTTTCTTACGATTGTGGGGATCAAAGAAAATCCACAAATGGGCAGGATGGATTATTAAGAGTCTGTTTTCTTGAAGTTGAAACTTTTTTTCCGGTTTTAGTGGCGAAATTAATAAGTAAATTTAGAATTTCGCCAGGGTTCCTAAATCAACATTCCAAAAAGCCGTTTTTGCCGTTTTTTTCCGAAGTCGCCATTTTTTTTCAAAAATTACAAATATAAGCAACAAGTTATGATAATAGGGTAAAAGCCCTATTTGTTGCGAACACTTTGATGGGCCATTTGTAAATTTTGACCCAGAAACGGCGACGTGACAATTTATTGAAAAAAGTATGTTTTTTGTGTGAAATGCACACAATGCATATCAATGCCCTAATCTCGCTATATCAAAAAAATCAACTTCCGGTTGTAGCGAAAAGCTATTTTTTCGCTTCCAACCTGAAGTTGAATTAAAAAAATGATTGAATCAGATAGATGAGGATCTCATCTATCCAGGTAGGTAGTCATATTGTGATCGGGGGGAGATAGCTTGATGAAATTGACAGGAATCGGCGAGGTACCATTGAGAATGTACTAATCGCCGTGGTCAACACGCCACCATCGATGCGTGTTGACAAATATCTCAAAATATTTTCGATTTTCCGAAACCAAAAGAATTTATCTTAATAATATAGATACTTGGCTTGTTAATTCTTTTGGTTTCAGAATTTTAGATTTAGAGATGGCCACAAACGAAAGCTTTGAAATCGGGGTGCAAATTTCGTCAAACCCGACCCATCGCCATGTTCACGCCACCATCGATGCGTGTTGACAAATATCTCAAAATATTTTCGATTTTCCGAAACCAAAAGAATTAATCTTAATAATATAGATACTTGGCTTGTTAATTCTTTTGGTTTCAGAATTTTAGAGTTAGAGATGGCCACAAACGAAAGCTTTGAAATCGGGGTGCAAATTTCGTCAAACCCGATATTCAAAACGGCGGAGGGTAACCTAGCCAATGTAAAAAATACGTGAATGAACACGTGAGTAAAATAGTAGTAAGAGGGATACAAATAGCCGCTCATTGGTTAATAAACCGCGGGAAAGAGTACCACGCGGTGTGACGATGAGGCAGTGAGACCGCTCATTGGATAATTCACCAGAGACAAACCACGTGGTGCTGTCACGTGATTAGCCGATCGCATTAAATATGCAGAAAACCCACGCATGCGCATCCACCACGCATGCGCATCCAAACGGCCGCCCCACCAGACGAGACGCGCTACAGAATCGCTTTGAAGAGAAGAAGACGTATAAATAAAACACGTAAAAATCCACCAAAAAAAAACTAGGCAACCCACAGAAACAATGAAACAAACTCTATAAACTACACACCCAACTCTAACAGAAACATTAAACAAAACGACCCCACCACACCCCACTCTCCAGATCATTCGCCTAGAATTTTCCAAAAATGCCATGTAAGACAACATAGGGAAAATCAGTAACCAGCTCCCAGGACCCTCCCCAGGAATGTAAGACAACAAAAGCAAACTGAATAAAGGTTGTTGTACAACAACCTCTAAAAAGTCACCTTTGGTGTCTTACGGACGAAAGTGGTTTTGAAATTTTCTGTCAGACTCAAAAAAAAAAAAAAGTGCAAGTTTTAAGAATATTCTTTGTAAGGGTGATTCAATCAACTACAGGAAGCTATCATTGCTGTAGTAGAGCCTTAGACTTGAGGAGGTATACCTCCCACCCTTCAGGTTACAGGGATTAATAGATTGATTGATTTTATTTAGTTGAGAATAGGCTGATAGAAACATATCGCTACCAGTCCTAGTCGGCAGACTCTAAAAAAATTTTAAAAAATAAAAAAAGTCTCATTTTTCAACTTTTTTTTTTATTCCAAAATGGCTCATTTCCTACCTCCTGAGCTTGTAAGACAAGTAAATAAATTGGAGTGGCCTAACAGGGTTTAAATGATTTTCAAAAATATTTGCGCCCTTGTGTTTTGAATGAAATTGACCTCAGCATTAGAATGGTTAAAAATGCCTGTGTGAAACAGCAATCACAACATTTCTGAACGTGCAGATATAGCTACTCAGCTACTTTAAATGCTTATAACAAGTATGTGCTTTTTGACACAATCAACTTTTAGGTGTACACCTAAAAGTTGATTCTATCAAAAAGGGCTATTTAGACTTCAGCCATCTCTTTTAAAGGAGATGGTTTGTTGGGAAAATATTTGGCTATTACCCCAGAAATGTCATAAGGCCCCAAAAAATATTTCTTTTCATTTTTTTTGCTGATTAATGCCAGGTATTCTAATGAGAAGTGGCAATATATAGATATTTAGTTAGGTTGTATTGGGCATGTATGCTTTATATGTATCATTGTTGGGCTAATATGATTTTATACATAGCACATACCTGCAATTCTTTTGCGTACCTGCATTAAGACCAAAAATGCTTAAAAAACTTGACGGTAAGGGGGTCAGAGCAGGGTCGGTAGGGTAACCATGTAAACATAACGCTTTTTTTTTGGCCTAACTAAAATTTCTTCATATAAATTTTTGCCTGTCTTTTTCAGAAAACTGCCTGTCCATTTTAAAGACTGGCTGGATGGTTCCAGGCTAGGACTTTAAGCCAGGACCCATCCAGCCTGTCTTTAAGAAATGCTGTTTCCTGAAAACCTCGTTCTAGGAAAGGAAAAATTTTCTATAAAGAATTTTCAATGTTGACCTTTTTGGTATAATAACTAAATATTTTCCTTACCAACCATTCTGTAAGGTATAGCGGAAGTGTGAATTGCCCTTTTCTGACACAATAGGCTATTAAATGTAATTGGTATAAACATTTGAAGTGGATTAGTAGCTAATACATTCATGTGTGAAATTTAGTAAAAACTGCATGTTATACAGATTTAGAGATAATTAGGGCCCCACAATGATCTATGACCTAAGTCGACAAATTAAAGTACTCTAAAAGTACCCTCAAGTCCACCAAGTGCTGCATATTTTGTAAGGATTCTGTAGGAACTGTTCATATAAAAACAGGTACAATCTAATCTCTTCATGCTTAAGAGTTCCTTTAGAACTCTTTTTCTGTATCAATATCAACTTTTGATAATAACTTTGGAATAAGGAATGATTTGCGAAATAGTTGAAGAGGAGTTAATTGCTGCTAATTGTTCTGAATGACATTTCTCATTCAAATATTTTCTCAACTTTGCTATGCTTGCAGGATTTCATCAAAATTGTCAGGCTGTTTTTGGCTGCTGTGAGCAATAATAGGTTAAGTCATACATTTCAGACATGAAGCAGGGCACCAGTGGTATTTTAAGAGGCCATCTAAATCTAGGGGTGGGGATATCTGTGCGCCAGATGCTACTTAAGGGGGGCACTTCAACACTTGTGTTGACATGCTTATCTGATTAAAGACCAACCTCACAAATAGCTTTTTTGTATTATACGGCCCCGAAGGCAAAATAACAAATAAAACAACAAAATGAATGATAAGCGAGAATAGAGTATTGTAGTGCTGAAGATAACTATATATCATTTATTTATATATATATATATATAAATATATATATATACATTATATATATATATATATATATATATATATATGGGCTCGATCAAGCTGTTACGGAATCACACTTTTGCTGTTCAAGCTTAGATATCTTTTTAATGGAAAAAGTTAGGAAATCATGACTTATATGGTTGTGTAGGGCTTTGGAAGTTCTTTTAAATGGACCAAGTTCCAACTTCCCCAGAAAATGATTTTTGGGTAAAAAAGTGAAAAAACATGCCTGTTACGCAATCACTCAAAATTACCATCTGTTTTCTACCACTTTAATCAAATACCACTTTCATGCTGTTCCTGCCACTTTTTTCCAAAAGTTTCTTTATCATGTGGTAGGTAAATTTGTTTTGCACGGATTCCACCACAAAGTTAGGTGTTGAATAAGTTAAAGTGAACTTTATTCAAGAAACTTTGACAGATGGTCTTGTTACGGAATCACATTTACCATTTGTTACGGAATCACATTTTCTGTAACAATCAATATCTTTCATTAAAAGAGTGCACTATGGTGAAATTTTCTGCTTTAATAAAAAAGTTAAGTTAGTGTAGGGTCATTCTGTGGTAGCGTCCATTGTGTAGGATACGACAATTACACACTTAAAATTTCTATTTTTCAGAGGAAAACAGGTATATTGATGACTTAACTTTATAATCATGTCTATAAAGGACTTATCTAACATGTGCTATTGTTTCATAATTTTTTTCTCACAAAAAATGTAATTTTTGAGGAAAATAAAATTGTGTCGGATACGACAAGCTTGCGACGGAGGTTTTCTCAACTTTGGACAAATACCAAAATCTCTGTTCTGTTCATGGGAGTTCCACTACAAGACATGTCTAGGTATCATCTCAAAAGGGTTTTGAACAATAGTCATGAACAATTTTCTCAAAAAATATATTGTTTGGCAGTTTTGTGAGATGATTCTAAAAAAAGGTTGTTGTGTCGGATACGACAAGCTAGGCTGTGTCGGATACGACACTTTTGTCCACTACCTTAAATCAATATAAAAACAATTATATTTGTCATCAGATCAATATCAGAACTGAAACAAACCAAGGATGTACTATCTTGAAAAGTTTGACTTGCATAAAATACTTATATGAGTCTTAAGGGAGCATTTTTAGATCATTTTGGAACATGTTACACGTGACACTACCCAGCATATATCATTTTTTTCTGATTTTTAACAATGTACAATTGCTCCAAGTAAACAATTTATTAAAACTCACAATAATTAGATACTTTATATTCCTGGCCATACAGACATCTTACATATTATAAAAATTGCATTGAAATATTAAGAAATATAACATTTAAGTAAGAAGTGCGAGGGTATACCTGTTACTAATTTCTCACTTGCTCAATGACTGAGCATGTGATATTCAGCCTACCCTCTCCAATCAGATTCCTGCAATGTTTTTCATGACAAAGTAAACATGTAATTGTCAGTACCATATCTTTAAATAATTACCATTACTTTTACAAATATGTTCATGCTCTATAATCATTTGTCATTCTGAGAGACATACCACATGCTGATTCAGTTTACTGTCTGTACTTACATGAATTTATGCTACCCTGACATTAAGATTGAAAGAATCAGATTTATTACCTAAAGGTAGATACCCTGAATAACTTAAAAGCCATTCCATTATATCAAAAACTATATCAATTATAACAAATGTTAAAGTCGAATAGAAGCAGGTTTGGCTTCCGTCTAGCAGGGCTGACCAAGCTATTGCCAAATTTGGCGACAGGAGTTCAGAATTTGGCAATTTAGTAATATTTTCAGTTGTCAACTCCTCATTAAGAGTAACTAATACTTTTCCTAGCATTCTGAGCATATAACATCAGCTTCCTCCCATACTCAAGCTAGAACCTGTGGGGCTCCAGTTCAAACAGGATGAGGATGTTGACTAGAATACACATGCTTCCTATATAAGGTGACAGTGTCCACCAGGGACCAGTAGATACCCTGGTGTCACCATGATGGGGTATTCACTATGTCTGGAAGGATAGCAAGATCCAAGAAAGGAAATAGAAACCATCCTTGTGACTGCATTAGTTTGTAACAAGTGGATCAGATGGATCATGGACGTTATCATAAATGTATAAATCTCAATACAGTTTTGTTCTTCAACAAACATTTTCTCAAATGGGTGTAAACAGGAACGTGGTGTAAATGAGCTGTTCAGCTAATTCACTTCAACATTTTGACTAAGTGCTTTTTTTCTACATTTCACTATATCAATTTAAACTTTGTTTTTTCATTGGAACAGAGAGGTGGATCAACTCATATTAGAATCAAATCCTCATGGCTGTGGTAGAGTGAATCCCCTTCTACTGTCCTATTTCAATTTGCCTAGATTATCAAGGATTAATCGCACTTGGCGTGCACCAGATAATTAGACAAAGGGTAACCAATCAAATGGGAATTGATAGACAAATAATGTAAATTGGAACTGAGAAATTGAGCCTGTTTCATACCCATGGTATTGACCATGTACTTTTCAAAACGTATTTGGACTTCCTCTTGAAAAATGGTTCATCTTGAATGTTAATAGGTTGGGTATACTCTAGATAGGGTGTCGTATCCGACACGTTTGTCGTATCCGACACGAATGAAAAACACCTTTTTTCCCAAAATTTTAAGCAGACCTTACACATTATATTCTGGGTTCTAATAGGGCTAGGGATAATTGAGACTTTCATGAAATGGCATTTTTTTGGATGCAGTAGTTTTGGAGAAAAATAAACTTTTTCATGTTTTTTTGTGTCGGATACGACAGCCAGTATTTGGACAAAAGCTTATTTTTATCCAAAATATTTTTTTCTTCAAAATTCATTACCATTTATTTAAACTAACTTAATTTCATGTGTCCAACCCAAAATGTAACATTTATCATGTTTTAGAATGTTTTTATTGAAGAAAAACCAATGTCGTATCCGACACACATCCAACACACACTTTCCCATTTTTCTCAATTAAACCATCAATAAAGTTCACTAAACACATGTTTTTTTTATATCCAAGTCAAAAATCACAAACTTCAAAATGTCTAGTTTTAGAATACATATGTATTGAATGTGTACATTATGATTTAATTTTTCACATCCATGTCGCAATTAGTGTGGAATGACCCTGTACTGATGTAAAGACATAAATTTTATTGAAGGGAGCACTTAATTAGGAATTACATGGCAGCAGAGAGTGGGTTTTATACGTCTCTGATGGTAGGTAACAGATGACAATGTCTAAAGTTAGAGGGATCACTTCCCCACAAGGGCAATTGTTAGACAATTAACTTATATAAGCTGTAATTGATTTAACATTGAAGCTTCTTATAAGTAGATCATTGATCTGAAAAGGTTTTGAAAAACATGATGTTACCTTCTGCATTCTCAGAGGTAGATTTCACTCACTACCTGGTCAGTTTTATATCACTTCCTGTACACATCAAGGTTGTTGGTATACCCCAGACAATGTGGATTCTGTTTTTCCTCCACTGTCCCCTCTCATTAACACCCCGTATTGTTTAGTCTGGGAAGGAGGATATGATTCGGGGGGAAATTGCATCTAGTACCCTGATTAACTGAATGGGTGGCTTCAGGATTAGGGATGTAGAGGTGAATGGAGACATTGTATTTGCAGACAGGATGGAGGTGTCAGTCAAGGTACACATCTGTACACATACCAATTGATATCGAACTAGCTGAGTTATGAATGAATTATAAACATTTATAGTTAATGCCAAATTTGCTAAAAACTTATAAAATAACTATGTAATGATTCTTTTTAAACATGCATTTGTGATCTTATTAACTGTTGGATATTTTTTCTGGAGTAGATCATACACGTCTATTGGAAGAATGGAGAATCCCTGGAAATTTGTTTTAAAAATCATTTAGACTGCTGATCTATGACTGGCTTTGTATAAAACAGTATCATATGAGTCTTCCATATGACTATATTGTATCTTTGAGTGATGTAACAAAATTTTGTTCTCTGAGAAATGTTTATGTATTGAATCCTTCCCCTTCTACACTTGTGACAAAAGTTTCTAAAGTGTCCTCAACAGTGTGTAAGTTCCATCTGAAACACTGAATAAATTCCTCTAAAATTTAATGCGGGTGGTCAAGTTATAAATTATATGCATAAATAGAGACTTCGGGATCTGGGCTACATTGACCATGTGCTAAACCAGTTTTCTCTATAGTCTCTACTTTAAAAGTGTGTGAATGTTTTTAAAAAGGTAGTTTGGTGCTTTGACACATTTTGAATAATTGTACCTTTCACAAAATTGTATGTGAATTACTTTTTTATAAAGAACTTCATCTGATTTCCATGTACAGCTTAGTCCTTGTCCAAAGCGTTTTGATGCCATATTGAAACTACTACTTGATAATGGACATATACTTTTTTTTTCAAAATACTGTGCACAATATCTCATTCTAAATATGGAAACTATCAGTTAATACTAAACTTAAAGTTAAGATAACAAACTAGTCCATTTAAAGAATGTTCAAGACATCTATAGGCTTGAACCAGTCAATTTATCAAATATGTGATTCCGTAACGTTACGGAATCACCAACTTTAACCCCCACAAAAACACTGTTTGAAAATTTATTTTTCAAAAGTGTGCCCCTTATAGTTAAATTAGTGTTAAAACGCTTTTTTCTATGAAGTTTCATGGTAATGATCCAATGTGAACATTTTCAAAAATTAAAAAAATGCTATTTTTCTGTTACGGAATCACATGTTACGGAATCACAGATCATTGTATTTTGAAATTCATCAAAAATGCCCCAAAACATAATATTCAATCCTATATCTCTTGGCACAGTCTTCCCAGGTATAATTGTATCATCTAAAGCAATGTTGAAGATCATAAGATGGTTTTACAAGAAAATATGGTGGTTTTAACATTTTGTTAAATGTTATTGTCAGAAAGGCGTTGAACAAACAAACAAACACCCTGCAGTTAAATGTTCATAACGTTTTCATAAATGGGAATACAGTAAATCTGACTAAAGATCCAGAAACTTCAGAATTCTAGCTTTCCAAATATGTAAGATACATATTGCTACTATAAAATTTATTTTTTGTCTTAGATGCTAACTTCAACTTGATCGAGCCCATATATATATATATATATATATATATATATATATAGAGAGATGAGAGAGAGAGAGAGAGAGAGAGAGAGAGAGAGAGACGAGAGAGAGAGAGAGGAGAGAGAGATGAGAGAGAGAGAGAAGAGAGAGAGAGAGAGGAGAGAGAGAGAGAGAGAGAGAGAGAGAGAGAGAGAGAGAGAGAGAGAGAGAGAAGAGAGAGAGAGAGAGAGAGATTGTAACCAGCTGAGCTAGGCAAAAAGCATGTAAATTTCTTGATCTTAGACACATTCCATTGGATCACACTCTTACTAATTTATATTGCCCTCAATAAATAGGACTACAATATTAGGAACTTGCGCATCTTATTCCATTAGACTAATATAGTGTATCTATCGTTATGTGGGAAATAATTGAGATATCAGATATTGCGCTGCTTGTTTCCCCCTCCCCACCTTGAGCTCTACATCAGTGAAGCCAATGAATTGAATTATCTAAATAGATGAATAATCTAATAATTCTATATGGGTATGTAAAGCTTATATTAGAGTCCTGTGGCTCAAATTAATGACACCTCAGTGCATAAAAATCTCAGCAAAAATAGCCCAGACAAATGGCCAGGACTATCAAATGCAATAATTTACATTATCTTGTAAGTTTTAATATCTAAAACCACTTATCAATATAGTTAAGCACAATCAAATTGGGTTGTAATAATGTTTTTGGTTAAATTTGAAAAGAAATATCAGCAACAGATTTTCACCAAAACAACACAAGTCTGTTTTTGCTGGATTTGAACAATAACAAATATTAATAACACAAAGCATGCATCATTTTATTTTTGCAAAAATGACTTTTAAAGTACAAAAAACTCACTAAAATATGGCAGAATTAAAGAATTTTATCTAGTACCAGCACAATACTTAATGTTTACAAATATCTTTTTTAAATTCACCACTTTAACAATTTAATTACAAGTCTAAAATGCTAATTGCATGCATAATCAGATTTTTCCACCTGAATACAAATCCTATGCAAAGATAATATGCCATATCACAATAATCTAATACATATCTTTGGTTCTAATCTGAGTATATGGTGGCCTATACCTTTAAAAAAAGGATGCCCAAGATTAAATAATTGCCAATTTTGGGCACCTACTTTCTAAATCCTGGTAAAAGCGCTGATGCTTAGTCTTCAAGCTAGATCTTGAAAAACAGTGAGTTGTTTGGGAGAAGACCCATAAGTTGTACTTTCAAGCATTTAGAGTGTGCCTATAATGGCATGTAAACATGAAAAAAGGCTTCACATGCTGAAAAAAACATGTTAGCTGAGACCTATTTGTAATTCATTTCATTGCAGCCCAGTGAATGCAGAATTCCTAGATTACGTCCTATCCACTGAATACCAAGTACCAGAACCAACTTATTTCATGACAAAATCATTATTTAAAAAATGTATAGCAAAACAGATTTTTTCATTCTGGGTTAGAGGTGCAACCTGAAACTTACAGTGTATTTATTCCATTAAAGTGAAACAAATTGTTGAATTACTAAAATTATGTTATCATTTTAATTTGCTATTAAAGCATCATTAATCACAGACTTATAAATAACAACAATGTAAATAGATATTATCAAGAGAATATGCTTTTGCTAAATCCTTCAGGTGACACCAATGTACAAAAAGGATATGAAATTCTCTGGAGTGTATACAGGGCCATATCTTTTCAGCATGAGCGAGAGCCAAAACAATTGTGTAATTGAGTAATTGGCAGAAGAAAATTGATGTCAATGTTTTCTTTTCAATTTTACATTTAAGTTTAAACTATTTGCCATAAGATCCGATGACATTTTAAGATAACTCAGACACCAAAGAGCTACATTTCTTTCTTTTTTAAAGCAACAACACCCCTCTAGATCTGCACCTGTACAAAAGTTTAATCTATCTACATGTAGCAATTTTCTACCTTAACCCATTAATGCTTAGATAGAGTTCCTCCACAAATTGTTGTCTGGATCAATGACACTTTTGACAATAACTTTGAAATTGAGAATGGTGTTACAAAATATTTGAAGGAGGATTGTAGGTAATGTTCTGATTGACATTTCCACACCAAATATTTCCCTGACTTTGTTTTCGCCTGCAAAATATCATTGAAATTGTGAGGCTGCTTTTGGCCGCTGTGAGCATTAATGGGTTAAATGCTGATTATGACTGTTTCTGTTATGGACCATCCAGAACCCTTAAACTAAGGAGAATTAAATACCAAAATGTATTTGAAAGCCCAGGATTAATTAAAAGTATTGCGATTATTGAAAATATATCCTATGTACCACAAAATCTGATCCCTGAAAATATACCTCTATGTGCATATTTCCTATGATAATTGTCTTGGGGAAAATTTCCTGGGAAATTTGCAGCGTAATAATACTTCCAAGGTACATACATTTTTAAACATAATTTTTTTTATTTTATTGCAGAGGAAAATACATCCACAGGAGGGTCAAATTTTACAAGGTGGGGGGGGGGAGGGGAACTTCCGAGGATAGGGGAGGGGGGCAGATTTTCTAGGTGGGGTGGGGATATCGTCATAGGAAATATTCACCGGGGGGGGGGGGGGGGGGGGGGGGTAGCATGACCATAAATTTGGATCAAAGAGACCAAGTCGCAGCAAAGACTGAAAAGATGGGTTCAACATGTACATCTACTGTCTCTGACACTGTATTTCACCTAACAGTCTGTTGACTGGTAAATGTACAGAATCTAAAAATACTGAGTTATATCTTCTGCATTCGTTGAAGAGCCACTTGCGACAGCACTGATCGATTATGAGCTTACAAGCTCCTTTGCGAAGTCATCCAATACTCAAATCACCATGCACTGTCATGTTATGCGCAGAACCCAACCAACCAAAACATTGGCTCAGCCGACAGCTGTGCCTGCGGTTCGCGTGAACCTCTCAGGACGATCACGATGAAGCGCTTGCCTTGTTTTGGTTGGAAATGTGAAGCAAATCACTGCTACCGCAATCGCTATCGTCAAAAAATCAGCGTATACTTTACACCAAATGTTGGCTTAAATGTACATATACAATCGTGGAACGTTCTGATATGATGAACAGTAGAAATTAAATAAAATAGACCGACTTACCCGTGCGTTCATTGACCGTGTAAAATTCTTCTATGTATATTTCTGCAGGGGCTTGTTGACAAACTCCGCGCTGAATGTCGCCGAACATTCTGATTGGTGCATAAATAATAGTCACGTGGTTATGTTTATTTATGATGGCGGACAAGCTGTGAGGAGATGCTGCTCTGTCGAGCTACCGACGGGAACGGGGAGAAAGGTGAGCCGCCATTTTATACAATATTTTGGAAAAAGATTCTTATGATAATGAACTCGAAGTATTCTCGCTCAAACCTTTTGCGCGGAGCCGATATCTTTCACAAACATTGTCCAGATTTTGACACATGGGAAAACTCACTGCCATATACAGTGGCGACATCTGTTGGTGGATATTGATAAAAGAGACCACCTTATGTTTCATTTCTATATTTCTATATTTTCAAAATACATTTTACACATGATCTTTTTATCAAAATGACATTCATAATGTATGCTGCAAATTAGATAATGCGAGACCCCTCTGGTTAATTTAATTGCTCTCATGATCTTGTAAGATTACTTTGAATGCAATCTGTGAATGAATGAATGCCAGAATGGGCTTTGCCAATGAGGAGATTTTGATTTTAATTAAACTATGCTGAGTATGCAGTCAATTTTTAAAGTTTCACTAATAGAACTATTTGTGACAGTTGACATATTAGAATGCAGACATTTTCTCAAGTAGCAGTTATATACTTTTTATTACTTAACCACAAGTATATATAATGATTTTTGTCAAATATTTGTTCAAGTTTTACTGCAGAACGAAAGACTTGCAGCGAAAATTACTATTTAGGCCTACAGCTAGCATTCAGTTTATCTGACTATAAGGATTACTTAAAGCATTCAGCTAATTAATGTTAAAACCAAGAACATCCTGACATTTCTAAATCACAAAATAAGCTGAAAAATAACAACCCTGGCATATGGGTGCTCATCTGAGTACTCAGTGAGAGCTATCTAATGAATACCAATATGACAGGGTTTTTTGATGATTTTTGCCTCATTGTGATTTGGATGAACAATAGCCTCAGCATAGGAAGGGTTATTATCTCCTAATCTGTGCAGGCCGTATCAGAATCCTCTTAGGTTTTAACAGTACTGACAAGGCAAATGGCTAGCTATCTATTTCAGGCAGGGAGCTAGAGCAACTAAATGCAGTACTGCCCTTACAATGGTTTAAAAATATCATTTGGCCTAGAAAAATATGTTTGTTTCCTGTAACAGTTCAAAAAAATAGGGTAGGCAGGTCGTTATTTTTTTAAATTTTCTATGCATGTTTTATGTTGATTGGGAGTTGGAAGGGCAGAAAAAAACTTTAAAGGAGGGATGTTTTTGAGCAAAAACCTAATAAGATAGGGTTACAGGAAACCAACAACCTTTTTAGGCCTTACAGAAAATAGGAGCACACTTTTTCTTCTTACAGAGGCAATTTTTTAACTTATAGTAGAATTGAAGATATTTGTCTTGTGATTTATAAGTTTTATGAAACAATTAACTCAACTGTGTTGACTAAGTGGTGGAAGGAGCGCTCGGAAGCTCGAGCTTTCGGTCCCTGAAGCCTCCAATCTGAGTGCTCAAGTTACAAAATTTATCGCTTGGAAATTACGAGCCGACAACATTTTTATATCAACACATGCTTCCGATGCATGTGCGGCAATGGCCAATGGCAAAAAATCCCCAGTTTACAGATTTCCTAAAGTATATATATATTTTTCTCAAGTCTCCATGACATTTGCGTGTCACGTGATGTTTTGGTGCACCGATTCTAAATTGCCGCAGTACAACGCATGTGTGCCTGGCATGTGCCAAAGCGCATTGCTGAGGCACAATGTTGTTTTAAATCTTTTGCCTTAAAATCACGTCAATGGGGCCGGAAAACTCGATATGGAATCAAGTTTTGATCACTAGATTTTCGAGCGCTCGAGTTGTTTTTTTGGGCCGAGTCCCAGCACTAGTGTTGAGTGATTTCATACAAAAAACCTAGATCTGATAATTGGCCTTCACTTTAAGTTAGAACTCAAAACATGGATTAAATTTCTAAGTTGACCTCCTTGCCACAGTTATCATTCTTTATACCTCACATAGCTCCACACTGTAAGAAATGTAAAATTTGAGTGCTACCATGGAATATTTGAAGGCAAGAGAAAGGGCAAACTGTACTCTGCGAGGCCTGCCCTGATGGCTGAGTGGTCTAAGGTGTTGCAACTCACCGCTCGCTGTCTCTCAGCACTTAGGGCCTACCCTGATGGCTGAGTGGTCTAAGGTGGTGCTACTGACTGCTCATAGTCTCTCACCACTGAGGGCCTACCCTGATGGCTGAGTGGTCTAAGGTGTTGCGACACTGCTTGCTGCCTCTCACCACTTAGGGCATGCCCTGATGGCTGAGTGGTCTAAGGTGTTGCGACTCACTGCTTGCTGCCTCTCACCACTTAGGGCATGCCCTGATGGCCGAATGGTCTAAGGTGATGCTTGTAACTGACTGCTCACTGTCTCTCACCACTGAGGGCCTACCCTGATGGCTGAGTGGTTTAAAGCATTGCTACTCATAGCTGCTCACTGTCTCTCAACAATGAGGGCCTGCCCTGATGGCTGAGTGGTCTAAGGCATTGCTACTCACTGCTCACTGTCGCTCACCACTGAGGGCTTCCCCTGATGGCTGAGTGATGAGTGATGGCTGAGTGGTCTAAGGCATTGCTACTCATAGCTGCTCACTGTCTCCCACCACTGAGGACCTGCCCTGATGGCAAAGTGGTCTAACGTGTTGCTACTCGCTGCTTGCTGTCTCACCACTGCCTTGCTTCAAATCCTGGCTGGGGCATATGAGAAAGTTGCCAGTGAGTTGGGGTTAGTAGCTGTTTTTACTGGGTACTCCGGTTTTCTTCAATACTTACAACTGACTAGTGACAATTGAACAAAACTTTGGCAGAAAGTTTGATAATGATTGATAATGCCTTTATCTGGCTAGTCACAATTGAGTCGAAATTTATCAGAAAGAGTAACAATGACAGAGATTACAGGCACCGACATAAGTACTAGCCCGCTTGCCCCAACAAGTGAAATTTAAAAAAAAAGGGCTTTCGGGCAAGTACATGTCAGTTTTTACTTGCCCGAAAGAACAAGCTAATTTTCTGAACATTTAGCACATTTCTTTTATAGTAGATGGCTTAGATACCCAGAGCTTTGCAAACAATGCAACAAAACTGTATGAAAAATGGTTTTCAAATCTTTAAATCCTTTAATAAACAATACATGCCTTTCTAGCATATGTTGTATCTTACTTCGGGCAAGTCAAAAATTATGTCGGGCAAGTTAAAATCATTCACTACTTGCCCGGCATGGGAAGTTAGTTCTGAAAATTATGTTGGTGCCTGAGATTCCCAATTCCAAGATACCCTGCTTCTCTTTATACCTTCACAAGAATGTCATTGGTTATTATTAGCCATTGTTAAAAGGCACTTGTTTGCTAATTGGCTGAAGGCGCCCTAGTGTATTTCTTCTTCTACAGGGAAATCAGCCTCTCTAATTAGGAACTGTTAATGAGGTAGCAACTACTAATTGGCCGGAACAATTATCCTCAATAGCAATAGCCAGGAAACTATTTGGGGCCTATAGGGTTGGCTGTTCGATTGAAAATTGTTGGTTCATTGACTGCTTGTTTTAAAGCAGTTTTTGTTTCAGTGATAGAATTAGGTATCACTATCAATTATTATCATTATTATCAAAGATATTGTTATTGTTATCATTATTATTATTATTATTATAATCATTATTATTATATCCTTTATTGAGATTTCGAAAAGTGTTGTAAGACCTTAAGTAGGGCTCCCATGCTAGAACAAAGTAGCTCAGTTGGTTAGGTGTCAGACTAGTAATCAGAGGGTTGCTGGTTCAATTCCAGGCCGCCCCGGGCACTTTGGTCTGTCCTTGGGCAAAACAGTTTATTCCATATTGCTTCAGTCTACCCAGCTGCTAAATGGGTACCTAGCATAAGTAAGGCAGTGCTTAGAGCATGTGCGCTATATGCTGCCAGTCACTCTGGAATATCCCCCAGGGGATTGAAATGGGTTCCGTGTGTACAGTGCCTGCTAGGGGAAGAAGGTCGTGTGAGTGCTTCGGTGGATACAAGACTATAAACCAAATACCCTTTTACATTTAGAACATGGTTTTTACCATGTATTATACTCACTATCAAGTCTATGTTAGAACATGGTTTGACTTGTTTCTATATTATACCACACCTTGGTGTATATGCCATAGTCACGTGACCTGACAGAAAGGAATATTTTCAGCAGTTCCAACCAAACCGGCAAAGTTACCAAGCAATTGGAAACTTATGAAGGTCCAGACCACCATGTCGAACAATTATACAAAGAATCTGTGCCAATAAGCTAAGATAAATACAGATTATATGATGTTTTGTGGCTGAGGCGATAGCCATGGGAAGGTGTGGTATATTTTACCACCTTAACCTTCTCCCTCAACAATGGGTGCGTCACCCATGCACATGCTTTCAACAATAGTAAATCCTATTGTGCTATGACGTCCTGATTGTTGACAATCCAGAATGTTGCGACAATCTGCTCATGCAAAGTTTAGTTTAAATCTTGATTTTAAGCAAAACAACTGACAAATAACATGTTTGTAAGTCTTGTGGTATAATGGGAAATGATCAGGAAAGGTAGGTGATTGTGGCAATACCAGTGCTCTCCCAGTCAGCAGCCGAAACCTTGCCCTACTGGCTCGGTTTTGGCTGCTGACTGGACCATGGTTGAACATGCATGGTTTGGCTTGTTTCTACCTTGCAACCGAATAACCACTAGAAGCCCATGGTAGAACATGCATGGTTTGGCTTGTTTCTACCTTGCAACAGAATAACCACTTATAGCCAATGGTAGAACATGCATGGTTGTGCTTGTTTCTACCTTGCAACAGAATAACCACTAGTAGCCCATGGTAGAACATGCATGGTTTGGCTTGTTTCTACCTTGCAACCGAATAACCACTAGTAGCCCATGGTAGAACATGCATGGTTTGGCTTGTTTCTACCTTGCAACAGAATAACCACTAGTAGCCCATGGTAGAACATACATGGCTTGACTTGTTTCTACCTTGCAACAGAATAACCACTAGTAGCCCATGGTAGAACATGGTTTGACTTGTTTCTACCTTGCAACAGAATAACCACTAGTAGCCCATGGTAGAACATACATGGCTTGACTTGTTTCTACCTTGCAACAGAATAACCACTAGTAGCCCATGGTAGAACATGGTTTGGCTTGTTTCTACCTTGCAACAGAATAACCACTAGTAGCCCATGGTAGAACATGGTTTGACTTGTTTCTACCTTGCAACAAAATAACAACTAGTAGCCTATAGTAGAACATGGTTTGGCTTGTTTTTACCTTGCAACAGAATAATCACTAGTAGCCCATGGTAGAACATGGTTTGACTTGTTTTTACCTTGCAACAGAATAACCACTAGTAGCCCATGGTAGAACATACATGGCTTGACTTGTTTCTACCTTGCAACAGAATAACCACTAGTAGCCCATGGTAGAACATGGTTTGGCTTGTTTCTACCTTGCAACAGAATAACCACTAGTAGCCCATGGTAGAACATGGTTTGACTTGTTTCTACCTTGCAACAAAATAACAACTAGTAGCCTATAGTAGAACATGGTTTGGCTTGTTTTTACCTTGCAACAGAATAACCACTAGTAGCCCATGGTAGAACATGCATGGTTTGGCTTGTTTCTACCTTGCAACAGAATAACCACTAGTAGCCTATGGTAGAACATGGTTTGACATGTTTCTACCTTGCAACAATAAAACTACTAATGACCCATGGTAGAACATGGTTTGACATGTTTCTACCTTGCAACAGAATAACCACTAGTAGCCTATGGTAGAACATGGTTTGACATGTTTCTACCTTGCAACAATATAACTACTAATGACCCATGGTAGAACATGGTTTGACATGTTTCTACCTTGCAACAGAATAACCACTAGTAGCCCATGGTAGAACATGGTTTGACTTGTTTCTACCTTGCAACAATATAACTACTAATGACCCATGGTAGAACATGGTTTGACATGTTTCTACCTTGCAACAGAATAACCACTAGTAGCCTATGGTAGAACATGGTTTGACATGTTTCTACCTTGCAACAATAAAACTACTAATGACCCATGGTAGAACATGGTTTGACATGTTTCTACCTTGCAACAGAATAACCACTAGTAGCCTATGGTAGAACATGGTTTGACATGTTTCTACCTTGCAACAATATAACTACTAATGACCCATGGTAGAACATGGTTTGACATGTTTCTACCTTGCAACAGAATAACCACTAGTAGCCCATGGTAGAACATGGTTTGACTTGTTTCTACCTTGCAACAATATAACTACTAATGACCCATGGTAGAACATGGTTTGACATGTTTCTACCTTGTAACACAATAACCACTAGTAGCCCATGGTAGAACATGGTTGGACTTGTTTCTACCTTGCAACAGGATAACCACCAGTAGCCCATGTTAGAACATGGTTTGACTTGTTTCTACCTTGTAACACAATCTCCACCAGTAGCCCATGGTAGAGCATGCATGGTTTGGCTTGTTTCTACCTTGTCACACAATCTCCACCAGTAGCCCATGTTAGAACATGGGTTGACTTCTTTTAACCATGTAACATAATCATCACTATCAGGTCTATGTTAGAACATGGATGTTAGACCATGGTTTTGACTTGTTGCATTCTTATAGCAATTGGTCACCACCTATGTTTAAACATAGTATCCTGCTATGTTAAAACATGGTTTGGGTCTACCATGTAACATGGCCAACACTATAGTAGTGAACGTGGTTTCACTTGCTTTTACCTTGTAACATAATCATCACTATTAAGGCTATGTTCGAACATGGTTCGACTTATTTCTATCTTGTAACATGGTCACCAACCTTGTGGCACATGTTAGAACATGGTTTGACTTGTTTCAATCTTGTAATATGGTCACCAATTTTGTGGCACATGTTAGAACATGGTTTGACTTGTTTCAATCTTGTAATATGGTCACCAATTTTGTGGCACATGCTAGAACATGGTTTTGACTTCTTTCTTTCTTATAACATATTTTGGTTGCCACTTTTGTAGTACATATTAGAAATGGTTTGAATTGTTTCTACCTTGTAACTGTTAAACATGGTCACCACTTGATTAGTACATGTTAGAACATGATTTGACATGTATCTACTTTGTAACATAACATTCACTAGTAGTCCATTTTAGAACATGGTTTGACATGGTTCTATCTTGTAACACGGTCACCACTTTTCTAGCCCATGTTCCAACCTCGTTTTTACTTGTATCTATCTTGACGCAAATGTTCATGCAGCGCAAAGCGCCCCCAAAAGTGAAACGGCAGCAGATGTAACTAATTGAACCTCAGAATAGCAAGTTCATAGCACTAGGAAAATTTGATTGCGAAACTGGCGATGCCACAAAGTTAACGACATGTAAAGGCGTATTGATATAGTTATTATTGTTTATTTATTTGAAAAGGCATTAGATTAAAAGATCAAATACAATTTTTCAGCTATTTTGGCGCTCCTTATTGGGTTCTAACGACATTCGGGTGATGGCGAGCCGTTCTGGCAGTAGTTGGACAACAGGCGCCATATTTGATTTGGTTATTTACCAAAGGTGACGAAGGTAGGTCATAATCAGTTTCGGGCCGTATGTAAATGTGTGGGGTCATTGATAAAAGTGGCTTAGTGGTACATGTACCTAACAAAGATCTACTACGGTTGTCAGTCACGTAAATGACAAGAATGACTCGGAATACTAGGAACGATCCCAAATAGAGCTATTACGGGTAGGGCTGTCATCGATACCGGCAGTATCGATGGATCGCTGGCGAAGCCCCTAGCGATAATCGATACGCCAGAAATGCTGGGGTATCGATTCGCTATAAAAAATAATAAAAAACTGGTTGGATACGTTGCAACTCGCGAAAACTGCCGTAACCAACCAGAAATCTTTTTTTTAAAAGTCCAAATAAGCGAGAACTTACCTCAATTCAAAAACGGAAGTTGAATTGAGGACGGACGATCTCTGGCGCACTACTGCGCAGGTCACCGCAATGCATTGTGGGGTCCCGTCGAGACGATGACGGGCGAAGACATATCGGCGCTAATGGCGAGATCGCAAATTGTAGACCTGTAGATTTTAGTTATTGTTAGAGGCGGGGATTGCTGGGGAATGAAAATTTAATGCGTGAAAAGCTAATTGCATATATATTAGCCAAAAACCAAGCGTGAGGCAATTTCTAGTGTGAATCGATAGCGAATCGAATCGAAGTGCCGTATCGGTAAAAATCTTTTCGATTATCGAATCGCTAAAAAATCCTTAGTGATGACAGCCCTAATTACGGGATTTCATCAATTCTCTTTTCACTCCGTCTCACACAATAGAAGGAATAGCCTGATTGATAGCCATGTCGACTCCCGTTCCTAGGGTCGCAGGTTCGATTCCATCTCTCGATCGTGCAATTTTTTTTCCACCCGCCAAGTGCTTCGTGTGGTATTTAGAAATATTTCATACTCAAAATAACGGTGGCTTTATTTCTATTATTTTTTTTACTTAACTTTGCTAAAATGAATTGTTGGTCAAAACCGTTGATCCCAGAAAAGACGTCTGCCTGAATTGCCGTTCGCTATAAGGGCCGATGACTTTATGTTGGGCTTAGACTAAAAACAATCTTTTATCTTTGATTTATTATAATAAACATTTCCACAGTTGTGAAGTTAGGAATTTCTTCGAGAAAATATATAGTTTAATGGATGCAAGTAATGCCTAGCCTTCATATAAAAATTGAGATCTGTGAAGTTTAATGGGTGTAAGTATTAATTTATATCTGTTGATGAAGGACACTTGCATGCACACTTGCTGCACATGACTTTACCTTAGATCACCAAACACAAGTGGATTCGAAACCAGCCGGTCAACATGAACATGCAAGCCTCAACTAATGTCAACTAATAGCCGCTAATAGGCCAGAAATTGGTGCTTTGGGCACCCCCCAGCTGGTGGTGGAGATAAGGTGTCTCAGTAATGTAATCGATGCGAGAGCCCTGATTGGTCCTTGTTCCCACGTGAGCCCGCGCTGATGGCTTATGTGGTACTCCTGACATGAGTCCAGCACTTAACTATAAGGCATTACTTTATGCAACTCCCACCCATCTACCTTCTATCTGCCCTTTCACACGTCCCCACGTGATCATCAGTGCCCTATCCATGCACCTTCCACCTGTACTTTGGGCTTGGATCCGTGCGCCCGCCACTCACTTTTTTACGGCGCACGGATCCTTACTACACTGCCACTTTCTATTCCTCCTGCGGCCTTTAGCGCCTTGCCGCAACACTTGCCTTCCCCCTTCTCTGTAATTATACTGTCCTCCCAGTACCTCTTTCAACGGGGCCCTATCTGGTTATACAACATTCACTGGTAGTCCATTTTAGAACATTGTTTGACATGTTTCTATCTTGTAACACGGTCACCACTTTTCTAGCCCATGTTCCAACCTCGTTTTTACTTGTATCTATCTTGTTATACAACATTCACTGGTAGTCCATTTTAGAATATGGTTTGACATGTTTCTATCTTGTAACATGGTCACCACCTTTTTAGCCCATGTTCGAACATGGTTTCACTAATGTTTCTTCATTGTCACAAAACCACTATCTTGCCTCAGTAACTGTGGCATGGTCACAAACTCAGCATGACAGCTCCGCAGATCAGGCTCTGTATTTATAGGGACTCCACAGCCTTAGAGCTGTTAGGTGTAATTGTATTTGCTACATAGAAAATTAGATGAACCTGCTAGATAGATCTATGAGGTGGTCGGAAAATATGCTCATTTGTAGTGACGGTGCGGCTGTAAACAATTTTCCCATCATGCACTGTATGATAATGTGATACTCAGAACATTTATTGTTTGGTGTCAGAAAATGATAAATAAAAATGCTGTAAATGTACACGTTCATGGCCATGCAGTACATGATATTCCTATTTACAAAGAATATTTTCTTGTGTGCAATCATATGTATATTAAGTCATAAAAGCCTAGGCTTATAGATATATGGTTTACAATGGTTATCATTGTATCCTCCTTTATCTTGTACATAAATGCCTCGTAAAAGTCTTACAGTTAGTTTGCGAAGGATGTTTTATCTTCCATCATCTTATATAAAAGCCTTATACTAGATAGTTTGCAAAGATAGTTATCTGCCATTATCTTCTATAAAAGTCTTATAAAAGCCTTAACGATAGTTAGGCCTAAAAAAAAGTTGTTTGTTTCCTGCAACCATACCCTAATAAGGTTTTATTTAAAAAAATCCCTACCCTAACGTTTTTTCTGCCCTCCCAACTCCCAATCAACCTATACCATGCATAAAACACACATTTCCGACCAAAAAAATACCTACCTACCCTATTTTCTTTTCAGACCGTTACAGGAAGCAAACAATTTTTTTTCTTGGGCTTATATCCTATAAAAGTCTAATAAAAGCCTTAACGATAGTTAGCAAAGGATATTTTTATTTACCATCATCTCACATAAAAGCCTTGAGATAGTTTACAAAGATCATCGCCCTATATGCCTTCATCTTATGTGAGAGTGAAATAAAAGCAATAAGGGTAATTTAGAATAGTTTCTAATCGGACAAGTATCAAATATTATGTACACTAGTCGTTAGTGGTGGGACGAGTACTCAGAAGCTGTAGCTTTCGATCGCTGGGGCCTCCGACCTGAGTGCTCTAGTCAAAAAATTGATCGCTAGTAAATTACGAGCCGATGACATTTTAATAGCAACACATACTTCCGATGCTTGTGTGGCCAAAACTCCCCAATTTGCACCAGATTTTCTGAAATAAAATGTGTTTTCTTAAGTCTCTGTGTCAGATGTGTTTTACGCCAT
>OZ012700.1:29520724-29527911 GCA_963942565.1 Maea johnstoni
GGAACCCTGAGCATGCATAGAAAACCGAACCGTTTAGAGGGAGGTCCGGTTTTTGACTGGTTAACCGCAATGCTCAGGCCAGTTTGAACCGGTTTCCGGTTTCCGGTCCCCATCCCTAATACCCAGGCAGGTGAGCATGCATCCTCACCTGATGGAATATACTATGGATGATGACAATGTTTTAGGCAATATATATGGCATTCCCAATTTCAAATATCAGAATTAGCCACCAGCAGCATAAGGGTTAAAGACGAGACTGTCTTGTTATTTCCACCTCTACTCAGCTGGCACTAACTGATTGTTATTGGAGTGACCGGTGAATCTTGTGCAATAATTAATGGGTTCTCCCCGGTGAATCTTGTGCACTAATTAATGGCTGCTCCCCACTGAGACCGGACTACCGAAGTCTGTAGGATCTGTCAGTGCGGCCAATAAACGCTTTCTCCTGCTGAGTAAAAAACAGTCAATAAAGCTGCACTTCCTGCGCACCAGCCGCTCGCCACAATGAGGCTTCGTTATCCGCTAATGGCAATCCTGTGTAATATGCGAGAGAGTGCACTTTCTTACGGAATCTTACCTCCCTGCGCTGACTGGGAAAGAAAGGCATATGCCAAGAGTGCATTCACTGTGCACAGCTTAATGCTTAGGATTGAGTTCCTCAAGAAATTATTGTCTGGATATATTGTATGTATCTTTATAAGAAAAATCTTACAAAAATATTTGAAGGAGAGTTGCTCAGGTAATGGCAATCTTGTATAATATGCGAGAGAGTGCACTAAAAACTGCACTTTCTTACAGAATCTTACCTACCTGACTGGGAAAGAAAGACCTGAGCACCAACATAATTTTCAGAACTAACTTACCATGCGGACCAAGAAGTTAATGATTTTGACTTGCCCAACATAATTTCTGACTTGACCGAAATAAGTTATAACATATGTTGAAAAGGCGGACATTTATATAATGGATTTAATGATCTCAAAAACCATTTTCTTTTTAGTTTGATTGCATCATTTGCATATATATCTGAGCATTTGTGCCATTTTCTATATACAAATGTGTTTAGTGTTCAGAAAATCAGCTTGCCCGTTCGAGCAAGTGAAAACTAAAATATACTTGCCCTAACCCTCTTTTTTCAAAAATTCATCCTTTTGCTTTAAGCGAAAGTAGCATAAGCATTGTAAGGGTTAAGGGATGACTTCAAAATATTGATAATGGCTTGGGTCGAGGCAGGCTGGGTAAATTCACACCGGCCGCGTACAGCTAGGGCCAATACGTACTGCATGCACACTATATAGCATCAGCATCAATACTCGTGAGAGAGCAGAACTCGCGAGTGCGATCTAGATGCTGCTGGCAGCTAGCCTCATAAGGCGCAATACATATGACCCGCAGACCCGGAAAAGGACTTCGGCACTGATTTACGACCCGGAGGGTTAAACGGACTTCATCCAGAAAAAACCAATCAGAGTGGCAAGTGGATTTACTGAGTGGCTAAGTGGCTGAGAGGGAAGTGGCTTGATTCAGGTTGTCAAATAGCCATGAGTTATTTCGGATCTTGTCTGACTTCTGCCAACTGCCAAGGGAGCTTAAGGTTTGCCAGGCCTATAGCTAGTAGCACAATCGCTGGGACTATACATATATACACAGCGGACTTCTATATCATGGTATGTTAGCAAATGGATGTATATGTATGTATGTATATATATTATATATATATATATATATGTATATATATATATATATAATATATATATATATATATATATATTATATATATATATATATATATATAATATATATATATATATATATATATATATATATATATATATATATATATATATATGTTTATATCTTTGTATGTATATACTTGTATGTATGTACATGTATATATTTGTAGATGTATTTTTATATATATATATATATATATATATATATATATATATATATATACATTATATATATATATATATATATATATATATATATATATATATATATATATATATATATATATATATATATATATACTATATATATATATATATATATAAATATTAGTGGTCAGACGAGAGCTCCAGCATTCGGTTGAGCTGAGGCCGACGCGACCCGTTCGAACGGCATTTGAAATAATCGATTATTTCAAATGAGAAATTTCTGAAGAAATTTAATGAAATTAGCGGCCAAAACTTACAAAAACATTAGAACTTTCGTTTAAGTGACACGGAACGGCTCTGTGTCAACACTCAAGAGTAAACAAATCTATTGCGCCATATTTGGTGCACCGATTCATCAAGTGCTGCGGTACACCGCACATGTGCATGACATATATTTATATATATATATATATATATATATATATATATATATATATATATATATATATATATGTATATATAATTAAATGTATACATATTATATTTATATATCGTTTATAAGGGGGGTAGTTTAATACACCCTTTATGAGGGAGAATTTTATACATTTGATGAGTGAGAAAAATGTATCCCTCGTGAGGGGGATTGTATACCCCTGATGAGGGAGGGAGGATTATATTTCATATCCTTTATATCCTTTATGACCTGGTAGGTTACACCCTTTCAGGGTCCGACATATTAGTACTTGCCCCCTTGCCCCGGAAAGTGATTTTTTGGAAAAAATGGCTTTCGGGCAAGTACATTTTAGTTTCCACTTACCCGAATAGGCAAGCTGATTTTCTGAGCAGTCCACACATTTTAGTATAGAAAATTCAGCACAAATACATAGAAATATGCAAAAGATGCAACAAAATCAAATAGAAAATGGTTTTCAAATCATTAAATCCATTCTAGATAATACATGCCATTCTAGAATATGTTATAACTTATTTCAGGTAAGCCACAAATCATGTTGGGCAAGTAGAAATTGCTATTGGCAAGGAAAGTAAGTTCAGAAACTTATGTTGGTGCCTGCCTTTATAAGGGAGAATCATATATATATGATGAGTGAGGATTAATTATCTACCCTTTAGAAGAGAGGATTATGTACACTTTGTAAGGGATATTTTGCCCTCTCGATGTCACTACTGTGATATTTATATCCTATTGGTGAGATTATTGGGATATCCTTGACCTATTATTACGATAATGAGATATTTTTGCGGTACTGGTGATATTTTTGTGATATCCTTGCCCTACATTGCGATAATGTGATATTTTTGTCCTATTGGTGAGATATTGTGATATCCTTGCCCTGTTATTGCGATAATGAGACATTTTTGCGGTACTGGTGAGATAATGTGATATCCTTGCCCTATTATTGCAACAATGAGATATTTTTGCGTACTGGTGAGATTATTGTAATATCCTTGCCCTATTATTGCAACAATGATATATTTTTGCGGTACTGGGTGAGATTATTGTAATATCCTTGCCTATTATTGCGATAATCTGATATTTTTGCCCTACTGGTGTGACTATATTGTGCTCTTGGCTGACTCTATACGCCTGGCTATCTGTATCTCCCTGTGAGCGTAATGGGAGTGGAGATGGAGGGGGGGGGGGGGGGGGGCGGGGGGGGGGTTCGGCCCTGTATTGATCACAACCAGCTCCTAGTGCACCGAGGTGGCTCGCTACTCTGCTAGAGCCTTCCCTGCTGCCCTTCTCCTACTTAATAGAGGGATTGGCTTCAGCTGAACAGCTTAGGGCTTCGTTGATTGGACCGCTCTGTACCATAATTTCCACCATATTCAGTGGTTTGACTAAAGATTTCTAAAAACAAACCATTTTCAAAAAATAAATCCTCTAAAATTCAGCACCAAAATTTACCCCCATTTTCAGTGGTTAAACAAAATGATTCTACTGAATACGATTCTGGCGACAGAATACGATTCTGTCCGACAGAATACAATTCTGTTGGACAGAATACAATTCTGTCAACAGAATTGTATTCTGTTGGACAGAATATAATTCTGTTGGACAGAATATAATTCTATTGGACAGAATTGTATTCTGTCGACAGAATTGTATTCTGGCGGACAGAATACAATTCTGTTGGATAGAATATAATTCTGTTGGACAGAATACAATTCTGTTGGACAGAATACAATTCTATTGGACAGAATTGTATTCTGTCAGACAGAATACAATTCTGTCCAACAGAATTGTATTCTGTCGACAGAATTATAGATGTTACAAACGGCGTCCCATAATTCATTTGTGTGGCATTACAAGGGCTATTTAAGGCCTGAAAATATTGTACATTTATCCGACCTGCACCAAAACATGCAAACTGGGAATAAATGGCTATTAACCCTTATGCTGATGGTGGTTAATTCGGCCAATACAAAATGATGCAAAATACCTGAAAAATGATTGAAACCCCGGCAAATGGGTACTCATCTGAGAGTACTCAGCATGAGCTTAGCAATGAATACCAACATGACAGATGTTTTTTCAAAAATCTTTGCATCCTTGTGCATTGGATGAAAGTAGCAAAATGGTCAAAAGATGCAATAAATTTTTGCTAGACCTGGTGTAGATGCTTAATGAAGACTCGATCATACTTAACCCTCTCCAATGCTGAGGATATAATTTCGTCCAAATCACAAGGATGTAAAGATTTTTGATAACCATCTAAATCCTATCATGTTGGTATTCATTGGAAAGCTCTTGTCGAGTACTCTCAGATGAGTACCCATTTGCGAGGAGTTCAGCCATTTTTCAGGTTTTTTGCATCATTTTGTATTGGCCAAATTAGCCACCAGCAGCATAATGGTTAAGTGAGGCAATAAACTATTGCTAGACATAGAGTTGACTCATACTAAACCCTTCCAATGCTGAGCCTACTTTCTTCCCAAAGCACTATAGGATGCAACATTTTTGATAACAATCTAAACCCTGTCATGTTGGTATTCATTGAAAGCTCTCGTCGAGTACTCTCAGATGAGTACCCATTTGCCAGTGGTTCAGCCATTTGTCAGGTTTTTTGCATCATTTTGTATTGGCCAATTAGCCACCAGCAGCATAATGGTTAAGCGAGGCAATAAACTATTGCTAGACATAGAGTTGACTCATACTAAACCCTTCCAATGCTGACCCTACTTTCTTCCAAAGAACTAGGATGCAAAATTTTTGATAACCATCTAAACCCTGTCATGTTGGTATTCATTGGATAGCTCTCGCCGAGTGCTTTCAGGTGAGTACCCATTTGCCAGGGGTTCAGCCATTTTTCAGGTTCTTTGCATCATTTTGTACTGGCCCAAATTAGCCACCAGCAGCATAATGGTTAATAGAGGCAATAAATTCTTGCTAAACATAGAGTAATGTCTAATGAAGACGCATACTTAATTAGCCAGCCCAGGCAATGAATAGAAATTCAATTACGAAGAATAGCCTTGTTCAAGGCTTGCCATGGTAATCGCTTCTGGGAGGTAGGTATAATACCTACCGTATTCTTCCGATTAAGCGCACGGTGCGGGTAGAGGTTGGGAAATTTTTCTGAAGAAGGGGTGTTGGCCGGCGATCTTTCGTTTTAACCGCACTCATGAATGATTGCCGATTGGAGAGTATTGGCCGTTTAATTGCACCTTTGCGCTCTCGCTGTTCAGCTTAGACATTTGCAGCTACAATCTCGCATGTGAAAAGATCGTTGATATTGGTTAATAGTACGATCATGCGGTGAATATGAACAGTGAGAGCGCAAAGGAACTGCTAAAATGGCGGAATTCAGCGCTGGTTTGCAGACACGGCAAGATGAAAGGTATGTGATTTCGCTTTTCTTACTTTTCTGGGGAGTAGTTTTACGAGTTTTTTCGTGACATTTGCGCTGGTCATTCCCCCTCTAACTGTGAAAAATAGGCCTGTGCGCTTATTTTGGCATGTGCGCTTAATCGGAAGAATACGGTACTTTCCCGTTTATGTTATCCTTATGCATCAAATAGACATCGGCAGTAAAAACATCAGATGCATATGTAGGTTCAATATTGGAGGTAGGGTCTGGTTCTGAGATTTGTAATGCTGAGGCTACTTACGTCCAAAGCACAAGGACACAAAGATTTCTGAAAACCATCTAAACCCTGTCATGTTGGTATTCATTGGCAAGCTCTCGCTGAGTACTCTCAGATGAGTACCCATTTGCCATGGTTTCAGTCATTTTAAAGTTTTTTTTCGCGTCATATTGTATATGACTAAATTAGCAACCTGAGCAGCATAAGGGTAAAAATCCAATTCATGATACTTTATACTTAAATTCAATTAAGTACTTTAATTCAATTAAGGGAAATAAATAGCCTTGTTCAAGGATTGCCATGATGGTAATTGTTTCTGGGAGGTATAGGGGTCTGACATTAACATTTCAGGCTATGGGCCCAAAATGGTCTTGTAATGAAAATTAGTGGTCAAAAACAGGATTTTTGGTTATTATACCCACTATTTTGGGTCCCTTGTCTGACAAATCTAGGACATATGCCCCTGGTAAAGTTGAACCATGCAAGGTGTGTGCAAGGGGACAAAAGTGGTCTAAGCATGTTAGTCTTAGCCATCAGGTTGTCTTGGCATCATTTGAATACCCAAACCTGAAAAATCACCTTTCAGGACACCCAAATATTTTGTGACAAATTTTTTCGTGAGGAATTCTTAAAATGTCAATTTCAAGCATTTGATTGACATTATGCCATATTTCAATAAGTAATTACATGGTTGGTATCATAGTGTATTGTGGTTTCCTTGAAAGATATAAGGCTGCCCCAAAATTTTACAATTGTTGTTTTACAACATAAGGGTTAAAAGCCTCAAGAAAAATAGGAATGTAAGCAGTATTTTTAGGAGATGTTTCTCAGTATGCAGGAGGCCTATATAAAACATGATGATGAAGTGCTTCATTTCTACAATGATTGCGCTTCATGCAAATCTCAGCCAATGACATTTCATTAGATTACCGGCATGCGTAGAGCTTCAGGCATGACGGAAAACATGATTTCATAGGCCAGCGAGTTGATTTGTTGTCGCGTAGCTCTGCGCGGGCCTCACTCTGTCTGTATCTCTCTCTCTCTCTCCTCTCTCTCTCTCTCTCTCTCTCTCTCTCTCTCTCTCTCTCTCTCTCTCTCTCTCTCTCTCTCTCTCTCTCTCTCCTCTCTCTCTCTCTCTCTCTCTCTCCTCTCTCTCTCTCTCTGTCTCTTTCTCTCTCTCTCTCTCTCTCTCTCTCTCTC
>OZ012700.1:29528111-29578352 GCA_963942565.1 Maea johnstoni
CACCTTAAGGCTGAGATGCTGGTAGTACACTCAACATAACCATTCTCCCTGTGTTCAAGTATTTCAAGACTCTTTTCAAACCTGGTAAGTAATGTATATATATAATACAGGGGCTAGACAGCTTAGGTCTTTGAATGGACAACACGCAACCATACAAACCACAACATAATGCAGAAACCACAAATAACAGGATTAACGCTTTAAGGCTGAGATGCTGGTAGCACACTCAAAATATCCATTCTCCTAGCTTACAAGTATTTCAAGACTGTTTCCAAACCCTGTACGTTATGTATATAAAATACAAGGGATACACAGAGTAGCACACTCAAAATAACCATTCTCCTAGCTTACAAGTATTTCAAGACTGTTTAAACCTGGTACGCAATGTATAGAGGCGGGGGGGTGGGGGGGCTAGACAGATTATGTCTTTGAATGGACAACACGCAACGATACAAAATACAGCCTAATGCAGAGAGCACGAATAATAGGATATGCGGTTTAAGGCGATTGCGCATGACTGGACAATTACAAAATGTGCTCCAAGTCGTGCTTATTTGTGAAGCTATGTCTATATGCGAGAAATGGCCTCTACCCTAGCCATATATATATATATATATATATATATATATATATATATATATATATATATATATATATATATATATATATATATATATATATATATATATATATATATATATATATATATATATATATATATATATATATATATATATATATATATACATATATTTATATATATATATATATATATATATATATATATATATATATATATATATATATATATATGTATGTATGTATATATATATATATGTATATATATATATATATATATATATATATATATATATATATATATATATATATATATATATATATATATATATATATATATATATATATATATATATATATATATATATATATATATATATATATATATATATATATATATATATATATATTATAATAGCGTAATCGAATAATTGAACCTATTTCTACCGGATAGGTGTGTATGTAAATCTCAGCAACACTGAATGGCTCATGCAAAGATCTTACCTGTGAGACGATTGTTGAAGTGTAGATGGACTGGTCGTAGGTCCAGCGGGAGCATGGTATAGTAGAAATATTTTGTTGCCGGTAACTTTCATTGAAAGGCGTCCACTGCTCTCCCAGTCCCAGTTGCGTGTAGTTCCTATCATACATGCGGCAGCGACTGTACACCATCTGTCCGTCCCTCTCCTCCATAGGAATGGACATCGCCTTCCTCTCCTCCAGTGTCCAGTTCCCATGGTCAAGATCTGCCACGAAACACCAGTGCTCAGGAACGGCCGCCCAAAACACGTATCCCAGGTTTGCAAACACACCGGGCATTTGGTGAAGACACAAGAAGAACAACTGCACTCGTTGGTAATATCCGAATGCACCAATAGATTCTAGTATTTCATCAAACTCCATTGTGATAGACTAGGAGACACACGCTGAAGGTGCTGTTGACTTGGCTGAGTTTACAGGTATGGCACACGTAAGCTATGTTAAGTTGCTTCAGTAGAAGCTTAAATACGTAGTAGATAAGTAGTGTAATCCGGCACTCCTAGAATATAGCCGGTTTGTGAATATCAAAAGGTTCATGTAACACATAAGTGCAGAACATACGCTGAAGGTGCTTTTGGCGTGTCTGGGTTTGCAAGTATGGCACATGTAAGAGGTCTTAGTTCAAGCAACCATTTGGTGCATATAGCAGATTCGCAGCCAGGATCTTGACTCTTTACAAGAGATCCACACTCAGAGATCCTCTAGAAAGTATCGTCTGCTACTTTCATACTTTTCAAAATAACTTTGGAATAAAGCAAAAGTTCACAAAATAGTTGAAGGAGAGGTGTTGTTTGACTTCTCTCTAACATTTTACCTTCAATTATTTTCCAAAAAATGCTTTTGTTAGAAAAATATTTCCAAAATTGTCAGGCCTGTTTTGGCCGCTGTGAGCATTAATAGGTTAAGGTATACATCTACTCGATAACAGGCGCATTACGGAAAACTGGACATCAATAAGTCGCCTTTTTGTTTCCTTGATACATGTACAGACATTTAATTCCTGCACCAGTCAACCGGACGTCTGCCAGTGCATGGTTGTATAAACCCCAATGGATAGAATGTCAAAAAAATAAGCCAAGCATATCAACGGCCAACGTAGCTTTGAATCAAATCCATGTTCAGCTGTGAGGCCATCTACTCTCTCATGCCCAAAATACTGGGTGGCGATCGGGCGTGCGGTCGTGTATCATGCCCGGGTTGCCCATGCATTTAGTGCAGGAATCAAATGTCGGCGCTGTACAATGATCAAGGGACCATATCTGCATGCGTCTATCTTTTGGTAATATTTAAAGACCCACCCTTTACTTGGAAACTAGAATGTATCATTTGATCATTCATGTGTTTGGTAAGGTCCGAGGTCCTTTCTCCATAGGGAGTCTGCACGATGAGTATTTTTAACACAAATGAGTGTAAGCACGAAAATTAGTAACAGAACGCGGGTTACGTATCAGATGGCGATTGTCGGGTCCTGTCGTAATTCAACATACGTGTGAAATGACCTTAGATCTAAAGTGGGTTCCTATCTATCATTTTCCAAAACACTGGCTTCAAAGACTGTATCGTAATTCACATGCAGTGAGGAATGAGATGAATATAATGGCCAAATATTCTACTTCGAAGGACTCTGCACGATTAACGTAGAAAGGTCGGCCGTTTTACAAGAAAAAAAACTCATATCTCTATCAACCCCGAGAATTTGAGCGAGAATGTGATAAAGTGATAGATATACCACAAGGAAGCTATGGTGTATGTGATATACCCGAGGTGTTACGAGGCGAAGCCGAGTTATCCCATTGGTATCACATACACCACAGCTTTTGAGACGTCTATGTAGCTTGTAGCACAGTTGACTGCCTTCCACCAATCACAGGCCGAGAAAGGCTTGGCAGAGTACTCTTGCTATACTAGTATACCCATGGGTAAGACATTGGTGTCCTATGCAGCTTAGAGGTCAAAGGTTCAAAAAAGTGTGGGTTATGACATATTACCTACACTTTTCTAGGCTTGTGATTGGTGGAAGGCAAGCAACTATGGTACAAATGTGTACTCTACATACTAGTACCTCCGATGGATTGTAACAAGGGCCTAATTTAGAATGAAATAGGTATAACTGGTTTGTGTAGCCACGGGGTGTAAATATACATGATTAAAATAGCAATAGCAAGGTGCGAAACATTACTTGCCCCGCCGTCACATCCATCTGCCCCGCCACGCTGTTAAACAGAAGTGAGATTGGACTCTACTCAAAACATTACTTGCAAACTGAATACTTTTGGTAGTTCTCCCCTTTCAGACAAAAAGGGTGTGCTTCCCACTGGTTCTGGGTTGAGGTGATCTAAAAACTATTGTACCCCAGTTGCTTGCCTTCAGCCAATCACAGGCCTCGAGAAATGTAGGTCATATGGCATACTAGTAACCCACACTTTTGTGAGCCTTTGATCTCTCACCTGCCTGAACAACAAAGTTGTTACCTTTGGTATTGACCAAGCTTTTCCCGGCCTGTAATTGACGGAAGGCAGTCAACTGTGGAACAAGCTACATAGACCCCTTAGAAGCTGTGGTGTATATGCTACTCTCGGGGTTACTCGGCTTCGCCTCGTAATACCTCGGGTATATCAAATACACCACAGCTTCCTTGGGTTCTATCTATCACGTATCAGCACAAGTGACAGAAGCATTGTCTGCCTATACAGCAAGGCAATATAATGTCGATTGGTTTAGGAGGGTGGTCAATAATAATGATAATAATAATAATAATAATAATGATAATAATAATGATAAAAATAATAATAATAATAATAATAATAATAATAATAATAATAATAATAATAATAATAATAATAATAATAATAATAATAAAAATTACGATACTACTACTACTACTACTACTACTACTACTACTACTACTACTACTATTACTACTACTACTACAACAACAACTAATAATAATAATAATAATAATAATCTTTCTTTCATGAGGTTTAAACACAGTCAAGTACATGATTGGATTTTCGCTGAGGCCAGCAGGTTTAAGGATTATACCTTTCATGCTTCGTATAGGGACAGTGCACGGAGCAGCCAAAAGCATCCTGGTAATTTAAATTAAGTACTGCAAACAAAAGCAAAGTTGGGAAAACATTTGGGAGGAGAAATGTCATTCAGAACATTAACAAAAACTCTCCTTCATATTTTTCAGAAATATCTGGGGAACACTAATTGACCTGAGCTGTGTATAGCTCTGAAATACCTGCATGCTCTTGCTGACCTGCTAATGACCATTCGGCTGAGTTAGTTGAAGACCAACAAGACATTCAAGTTTACATATGGCAAGTTGCGGGTAGCATCTCAAAGTTTAGGATGTGCACCTAGATCCCCGAATGGTCAGTTTTAATTGTCTTTGGGTACCAAAATCAATCCAGTATGCATACCAGTTTCATTGAAGTATCATGTTCTTAACATCACCGTGTACAGGCACATCAAAATCGTAACTAAGGGGAAATTTGTTAAATTGAGTGTGGGGTGATGTAGGCCACTCAGTGACACGGCAGTGAATGGAAATGGCGACGGAGTAAGTGATTATAGTGTATTGGCATACACTGTATAATGTTGGCAGCACTTTATGAGTTTATATCGGGGTATGCCTCAAGGTATGGTTACACATAACCCAATAGTGGACTTCAAAACCCTTACTGTTGCATCATTTGGTCGTTAGATAAAAAGGTTTAGATCCTGTTTTTTTCTTTATTTTGATCGATATTTTCATTTGTTTCGCAATATCTAGACGTTAAGTGTTATGGTTTTCAGGAAGATTGGGTGTTTATGTGCTCTACACCTATGATGTTTAACATGTACCCTATAATGTAGTCAACATAGTACAGGCTGTAATCTAGGAATGTAGAATTACTCTTTAAGTCCCTACTGAAGCACCTTAAATTAGCAAAGCTTTTGAGTTCGCCCCTTTCAGACAAAAGAGGTTTGTGTCTTTCAAAAATTAATGATTGGTTGTAATGATCTTAAAAAGTATTATCACGAGAGTTTGTCTAAGCAGCAAGTGAATAGAAGGTCGATTTGTCAGTGATCACCATTGTGTGTCTTGAGTGACAATTATTGCATCAACTGATATATGCATGCTCCTAGGTGATAAGAAAAAACATTGAACAAAGTTATCTTGGAAGATTCTTTACTCGGGAATCAATAGTAATAATTCAAAATGGAACACTACTTTTAAATTCTAATATTGTTTGGGGAAGTGAGGAAGTTACTGTATTTAGAAATAAGTCAATGTTTGTTTCATTTTGCTCGCCTTATGAAAGAAGTGGGATATGTGGATCTGTCTATGGACACCCTGCATCTATTATATCCCTTGGTTCTCATTGGATCGTAAGGCTCTGCTCTTACTCTCCCCCTTCTCTTCCTTCGCCTAGAATAATTATGCTTTGTCATTGTTCTTCAACAATAAAAAGGGACCACTTTTCGCTAATATCTCATGACACTAAGTATCTTTTGTGTGTCAATGTGGTGCCTTTAAACACTTATTAATCATTAATAATTCACGGGCTAATAAGATAATGTGTTGCATATCTGTTAGTGCATGTAATGGAATCATTTCTAAATTGATCGTTGAGGAGGGGATACTGAAGTTCATGACCACACTCTTACAAGACAGTTTAAATGAATAATTGTTGAGTCCATTTGCAAATCAATCTAGCACATCGTATTATACGTCTACACTCAATTTACACATTGGGTTACTCGATGTATTGTAATGGCCTTATCATAGGGCTAGATGGCTTGTATTGTTAATTGTAAAATTTGTGATGGCAAACCCTTCAAGAATTCTTTTCAAGAAGTTTTTTGTTTGTTTTCCTTTGAGTCAACTATGACCATCGTTTGATACGAGTACATACTGCTCCTAGTTGAATACAGCAGAAATACAGAAGTCTGTGGTTACGATGCCGACTGTTTAAGAGATAAAAGGATGCAGTACACATGATGATATGTTATAGATATCGTAAAGACTTGTGGTACAGTGCATCTGACCTCTAAAGTAGCAGAGCACTGATACCAAATGTAAAATGTAAATCGAGTGTGAATGATTAGAACATTAATTTGTTTATCAAAGTAGTTTTGCACTGTTTTTCATTTTTTGTCAACATATAAATTGAATATGAGCGTGCAAATTCTTATTTTGAAACATTGCTTGTGGCAGTTGATTTGGTTCAAATTTATTTTTCTTTGGATTGCCTATGATAGCCAAGTAAAAGGCTTGACTAACATTACAATATGGCGAATCTGGTTTGCATAATCATCGTTTGTTAGAATTACATGGGATTCGAAAATGTATCAACTGCACAACATAATTATCAAAAAGAATGAAAACAGAAAATAAAACTTTAGAATGTTTCTATAATTCATTCAACATCCGTTGTATCGTTTTCAGATTTAGTCAAACTTGCAGGTAAACACAAGTAACATATGCATGCTTGTTTTGCATTCAGAAATGACAATTTACTTGGCATTAGCAACAAACCTATATCCTGTATATTGTGCAACTCTACAGAAAAAGGGCACTCTTGTCCTTTTTTTAATCCATACAAAAAATATGTAATCCAATGAATGTTTCTACAAATATAACAGATATGGAATAAGACGAAAAGTAGCAAATGATACTTGTTTTCGTATTCTGCCACAAAGAGGCTTCATCGTAAATATCCAAGAGTATATATGGAGAACATCGCAGTACCTATAACACAAAGCCATTAACAACTTTATCAAGTGCCCCAAAAGGCAGGGCAAATAAATGAACAAATGGAACTCAACAAATATAGTCATGATGTCTAGCATGGGTTGGTGTTTTTTCAGTTGTCAGCTTGGTTTTCATTTGGTACATCCCCACCTGGCATGAGAGACGCAATTTCCTCTAGTGCAACATCAATCGGTTCATGTTTTTGAGTAGTTTTCTCTAAATTGGCAGACTCTTCTTCCCGTTCTTTCACCACTGGCCGCGTTGAACAACTGAAACTAAAATGCATTTCATTTTTAATACCTAAACCACTGAACTTTAAATCAAATGGTAAGCATGCAGTTACTAAATACTTCTCAGGAGGACAAAAATAGATATGACATGTTTAGATGTCAAGATATAAAAACAATCAAAACCAGATAACAAAAGAAAGGACTTATTCATTTTGATACTTGGTCAAAATATACTGATTCAGTCTAAAGAGGTGAGTGTTAGAGAATAAAGAAAATATTCATCAGATGGAAAGAATAATATTAATGGAGAAATATTAAAAACCTAAATTAGTTTTCTCCTGCAAGCACTTAAAATGAAGTTCTAAAACTGCTTGTGTTACAAGATAAGGACAATTATATGGACAACAGGACCCTACTCACATGTTTGAGAGAGGAATTCTCTCACAGTCTTCGATATTGGTAGGTGCAATAGTACCAATGGTTTCAGGCAACAGTAGGGCAAGAAAACCTGCAGCGAAGGCAAAAGATCCAAACAGCAACATCGGCAGGAAAAGTCCATACTCCATCTACAATAAATAGGAATCAAAGACGTAAATGCACCCATTGACAAGTGAGTGACCAGGTATTGTAAGGTTATGCCATTGTTTAGGCATGTGACTTTATCTTAGTCTTTATCCACCTGAGAACATGAATTTTGAGGGGTTGTTCATGGGAAAACTGTATAATTCAGTATTGCTTTAGTTATCTCGTCTTCGGAATTTTACATAATTTGGAAGGCTTCACTGTTCTACAATCCTCAAATAACATGAGTAGTGGAGGAAATTGTTGCCTCAGCATACCTTGTCCTGGGAAATATTACAAAAGCTGACTGGCTGCATTTAGGGTTTGTGAGCATTAGAAGATAAAGAGGGTTGCTCACACGATCCTACAATGGTTCATTAAAAAGTAAAATAGAATAATTCACACATAGGGGAATCTTGCATGCACATAAGGATCTTCATCCTTTAGCTGCTCATCCCTTCCATGTGGGAACAAAACATACATAAGGGGTTTCCCCTACTGGTTTGCCACTGGGATACACCTTTCTCTTTTAAAGGCCTTGAATGACTACTCTTAGATTCCCAAATGTTACGGTATTCAATTCTACTGAGGTCACAGAGATACTTCAGTGGGTGGCTTTGGTCATCTTTAGCTTTCTAGGTCGGCTACTCATTGCATGTGTCAATTACTTTATTGACATGTTTATTACAACTTCTAACCATATGGATGAAGAAGCTACCCTGTGTGAGTGTCTCCATGCTGATCTACGAATCACCGCCTTATAAGGATAGCAGGACAGTAAGTAGGGGAGCAACTTTTTCCCACTATCGTATGCATGATCAAACAGGGCTTCTTCTTCATGCATCGCTTCGCAGCTGAGTAATTTACGGCCAAAATTGAAGAGAAAATTGTTCCGAGTACAGCTCACCTGCCTTTCACCAAGAGTTGTATAATTGGCCTCACATCTGCAGTACTTTTGGAAGGGAATAGCGACTATCTACTGCAATCACATACGTAGTGTCGCCATCATTCTTTGTCTCATAGTCTCCTTCTAGTAACAATTGACTGTTTACCGCTCAACAACCTCTAGAAAAATGTTATAAGTGCCAATGTGATAGGGCACACAACAGACTTTTCTCTTGCATAAAATGTGCAATTATTGTCATTCTCTGACTGTGCAATGGTTACGACGAGTTATTTCAGCACCTTAAAACTAATGTTAATGATGAATCCTAGCAGAAACACTAGATAAAAATGTGTATGCCAAACAAATAATAAAATAAAGGTTGTTTTGGGTCATGCCAGAATTTTTGGACAATATTTTTCGATTATCAGGATGGAGCAATTATGTCGCATCTTTCCTATACACACATGCATGAACTGCATCGGCTTCTGCTAGTGATCTAAACACAAGAGCTTCTTTTGACAATAAAGCATCGCCACTTGCCGGCAGTTTGTTTTTGGTATTGCACTTGGCATCATTTGCAATGACTCTCAGTTTAGTTTCTTTCATTGTGTGCGGGTGGCAATACCTGTTTTCCAAACTGGTTTATTTTGCCTGTGTGTGTATTTGAGGCAGCTATGCTACGCCTTCCCATGATCCTCTAGGCTTACTCCATTGCTGTTTTTCACACTGGTTTAGTTTGCCTGTTTGTGTATTGGAGGCAGCTATGCTAAGCCTTCCCATGATCCTCTAGGCTTACTCCATTGCTGTTTTTCACACTGGTTTAGTTTGCCTGATTGTGTATTGGAGGCAGCTATGCTAAGCCTTCTCATGATTCTCTAGGCTTACTCCATTGCTGCTTTTCACGTAGGTTTAGTTTGCCTGTTTGTGTATTGGAGGCAGCTATGCTTGGCTTCCTCCATTGAATGTTTTGGTGGGAATTGTGCAAAACTCTAGATTAAAGTTGTTCATAGAGCTTTGAAGAGTGTGTTTGTTTCCCTGTTGACATGGTGGCACACTGATTAAGACACTCTGCCTTTGCTGAGGGCTGTGTGCAGCCTGGAGGCATAGTCCGTAGATGATCAAGCCGTGCTCATCATAGACCAGCCTGGCAGAAGTCTGGTGACTGGATAATTCATAAATGACTGACCATTTGTTGTGTGCAGTGTTAGTTAAAGGTTATTAAGTGTCAGAATGATCTAGCACAGTTGCCTGATTGAACTCATTAGTAAGGCACCGAGGTGTCTATTGACTGTTGGTATAATCATGCCTGTTGGTATTAACTTTATGGAGCGCTGACTTTTTTCTTAAAGGGAAGAGAAGAGGGACTGCGTCACCAGACGACAGTTTGTTTTGGTGTTGCACTTGGCATTATTTGCAATGACTCTCAGTTTAGTTTCTTTCATTGTGTGCAGGTGATAGCACCTGTTTTTCACTCCTGTTTTGTTTGCCTGTTTGTGTATAGGAGGCAGCACCGTTCTGCTAAGCCTTCCCATGATCGTCTTGCCTTCTTCTATTGTGTGTTCTTGGTGGGAATTGTGCAGAACTTTAGATTAAATTGTTCATAGAGCGAAGAAGAGTGTATTTGTTTCTCTGTTGATGGATGATTGAAGCTATATATTAATGACGATACTTTGCATTTTTTGTTCAAAATAATCAGTCAACTTCTACAACTAAAATTAGGGATAGTGCTTCTGAATGTTACATTTCTAAAACAAAACGCTAATTGTTCATAGAGCGAAGAAGAGTGTATTTGTTTATTTGTTGATGCATGATTGAAACAATATATTAATGACGATACTTTGCATTTTTTGTTCAAAATAATCAGTCGACTGCTACAACTAAAATTAGCTTTTTCCACATGGGTATAGTTATATTTCTAAGAGAACCCCTTAAGAGAAACAACAAAGTTATAAATGGAAAGGACACGTTTAGGACTATAGAGTGAACAGATGTTAAGCCCTCCACCTATTATCACAAAGAACCAAATTTTTATCTTAGGAAATTTACAAAAATTATTCAAAAATATGCTTGCAAGATAAATTAGAATGCAATAAGTTCCTAATATTCTGATATTCTTGGCATGAAAGCATACCCTTACAAATGATGCCATTGGCTTCCATATAGGATCAATAACCCCTTCAGAGTAGTTATTATATCAGTAATAAAGAAATTCATATCACAAAGTCACTTTGTGCTAATTATTTGGACGCACAATACACTGATATCCATTGTTAATGAACAAGTTGCTGTCCAACTGTTGGGCCACGTCAGAGATAAAGAGATGCCAGTTTTTTTTAACACTTTACAATGAAATTCTGTCAATTTCTTTAAGAAATTAGCGATCTCGAGCATTGCTCCCGCCCTTGAACCCAGCGAAGGGTACTTCTATTGGAAAAGTACATACCAGGAGTCCAGCAAACGTTGCCACAATGGATCCAACACGGGCACAAGATGAGCAGGAGCCCAGGCCAGCAGTTCTAAGCATTGTAGGGAAGATCTCTGTACTGTAGACGTAGATCATGGAAAAGGAGCTCGCTATGGCAAACTTGCCGATCGTGATGATGGTCGTAGAAACAGCCAAAGATCCTATAGGGGCAAATGAGTAGACTGTATATCTATCTATCTATCCATATATATATATATATATATATATATATATATATATATATATATATATATATATATATATATATATATATATATATATATATATATATATTATATTATATATGTGTAAGAATATGTAAATATATATATATATATATATATATACATATATATATATATATATATATAAATATATATATATATATATATATATATATATATATATATATATATATATATATATATATATATATTAAATATATATATATATATATATATATATATATATATATATATATATATATATATATATATATATATATATATATATATATATATATTTATATATATATATAAAGATATATATATATATATATATATATATATATATATATATATATATATATATATATAGATGAGAGAGAGAGAGAGAGAGAGAGAGAGAGATATATATATATATATATATATATATATATATAGAGAGAGAGAGAGAGAGAGAGAGAGAGAGAGAGAGAGAGAGAGAGAGATGGAGATATATATATATATATATATATATATATATATATATATATATATATATAGAGAGAGAGAGAGAGAGAGAGAAGAGAGAGAGAGAGAGAGAGAGAGAGAGAGAGAGAGAGATGTTTTTTGAAGTTAGCAGAAATCTATCATCTCCTATGGTACAGTGGGTGCTTACCAGATGGTATGAATCCACTGATGATGAGACAGAGACCAGCCACCAACATGCAGCCAGAAAGAGGTAGCCGACGTCCAAAGAACTGCTGACAGCCCCCGGCAAAGACATAGGCAGGGATCTCCACACTGGCAGAGAGTAGGAAGTTGATGTAGGTGTTACCAGCGAGATCAGCTGAGTTGAGAAGAAGACCGTAATATACCAGGGCGTTCACCATCCTGGAATCAAGAAGCATGTGTTTGGCAATTGACAAACCCTGCATGAGGTAGCTATTTTAGCTGTTTAACATATTTAAAGTACATATATTCTAAAGGGTATCCTCATGATGAATGCCACAAGCACGGCAATACCTTTCCAGTGTGGTGTAAGTCGTGAGTAAAAACCGAAAAAAAGATTAACGAGATATATGTGAGAATCGACTAACCACTTGCATGGACTCGGAACTATGAAATTTCTCAAACATATAGTGCATATTAATATGGAGGAATCGTTTGTTCTCCAACTTATAAATGAAGACCATTCTCCAATTTCTATATAGCATAACTTTCGAATAAATTATATTCCTTGACCTTGTAATACTTTTTTCTCTGAATATGCCACATTTTCATACACATCCGTTAACATTATAACTAAGTTATATGTTTGAAGCGATCATGTTTTATTGAAATAAAAATAACCAAAAATTATGTTTGAGATAAAGCTAAGACATATAACTGTTTTCAGACAAACAAAACAAGATTTTGTAAGTTGTACTTACCAAATGAAGTATAATATCAAAGCTTTAGCCCTCATAGTTTTCCCTTTAAAGAGTTTCACGATATCCCACAAACTGGCCTGTTCATTCTGCAAATGAAGATTTATTGTGGAATTACCTACCTATCGAAGAGATAACACATATGAGGAGGATTTCAATATTCCATTTTTCTAGGTGAATATATTGATTCTGATGCAAATTTGCGTTTTTCATTTACAATTGAGAAATAGTAAGAAAATAGCAAAATTTACACTGACAGTTCTTTGGCTAGGAATAAGGTCGAGATATTGCACATATGGTAATAATATAATCTTTATTTCTTTAAAGGGGTTATTACAAATAGCCTTGGGGCTAATCGGGGTAACCACCCTAACATATGGTAGGACACTAGGACAGAATTTTAGTTACTGCATGTATATAAGTGTCGCTATGACACAGGTGTCAGCTACAGGTCAGAGCAGCGGATCCGCTGATATACCCAGCTTGCAGTCCCTACGAGCACTGCTGCCCGTGATTCCAACTTCAGCACATGGTACACTGCAGTCGTGTTAGTCATTGTAGGAAACACAAGTATGCATTTACTGCACAATGGTATATTGTGATTAATTGTTAATCCGCACACAACTGTTTCCAGCTGTTATATTTCTCCGAGATAGAACCTACTGTTACACTGATGTGCATATCTTCAGGGAGTGGTTTCTTGTTCTTCTTCGCTATCTTTTTGAGCAGGTCGGTAGCCTCCTGAAGTCTGTTGCTGATTAATAGCCAGCGTGCTGATTCGTCCACACACCTAAGATAAAAGTTACAATACTTTAGTATATGTATGATTTTCAGTTTATTTGACACGTGTCCAAATATCCTGTCAATTTTTTTTTAAATAATTTAGAAAAAAACATTTGAACAGGTCTCCTGAGGTATTCACTAATAAGAAAAGTTCATCAATTTATTGAATGTTTTTGTAATGTGCGTTTTACAAATACAAGTAATGCAGCAACACTAGAAAAATATTGGTAGTAATACACACTACATTTAAATAAAGTGTTATTTTAGAGACATTAAAACAGGTATGATCATTATCCATGATAAATTTACAGGAAGCAATATGATTTTCTACAAGTTTAACATGTGATCACGAATGTGTAAGATTCAGCCAATTCCTTTTCCAAGGAGTTTGGAGAACATGCAGTACATATTTTTTTGGCAACGGCTACTTGGTTTATTGTTTCCCGGACCCTTCCCAGACCAATCGTATAGGGTCGGGAGGGAGGTAATTAAAAATAAAGTTGATTTCTTTAAGATGAATTTAACACACGGAAATCTAAGTAAGCAAACAGTCTGGGGGGGGGGGGGGGGGGGGGGGGTAAAAACATAACGTGATTTTTTGGCTAGTACTAAAATACATGCTTAAACCATATTTTTTAAATATCAAAAGAATGACTTTTTGATAAGATGATGTATTTCAACAACACTGTATTGCATTGCTATTGTAATTTTGTATTGCTCTGCTATTAATATGCTTGTAGTTTTGTAGCTTTATTACCATCCATGGTAAATTTATTGTAGGTTCGCTGTACCTACCTACGGCTCGGCGGCAGAGCACAAATAAAGTGGGGGTATTACATTTATTTTCCCGTGGGGTCTGTTCCACTTTGTTCGGCGGATCCGGAAACCAACACATCACGTAATCGTCGCCTTATCTGAGCACCTCCCGAGCAGAATTTTAAAGACAATTCTCTTTGGGTCCAGGAGATTACGACGAATTGAGTCACCTAGATTGTCTCTAATTTCAAGAAGTAGGGCATCTCCCAGGTTGTAAGTTTGGGAATTAAAGTATTGTATTGTATTGCATGTTTTAATGACTGTACTTAGTAAGGTACAACATCATAGCAGATACAAAAATATAGCTTTCAAAGACATACAAACAGAACTACAAAAGAACAAAATTGTGAGAAAGTATAACAGAAAATAACTAAAAAAGTGCGGGTATAAACTAAGAATAGGAATAAATTACTAGACCTTTGTTACATAGTAACGTGTAACTTTGTTTTAGTGGTCCAATACGATAGAGAAAAACGGTACAACATGTAAGGCATGAAATACAACATGTAAGGCATGAAGTACAAAATGTAAGGCATGAGTACAACATGTAAGGCATCATCAGGAACAGAGAGAGTGCATTATGGTCAGAAGCTTACAGTAATGGAAGAGCTTCAAGTATGTCAAAATCCAATCTAGTAGATTTGAGTAGCATCGGATTCTATTCATTACCTCACTCTTCCGCATCTGGTATTGACACCTGCCAGCAATACGCCACCACACAATATACTTAGTTGATTTACAAACATCGCTCAGTACAGTGCTGACATTTAATTCCTGCACTAAATGCGTGGGCAAACCGGGCGTAATACACGACCACACGCCCGATCTCCACCCACTTTCCAGGGCATAAAAGCATGGATAACCTCACTACTGAACGAAATTTTGATTTGCAACCCAAGTGGATCATTAATGTGCTTGGCCTTTATTTTTGACTTGCTATTCATGGGTTTTTGCACAACCAGGCACTGGCGAACATCCGGTCGACTGGTGCAGGAATTAAATGTCTGTACTGTAGGTCAAGACACCTGTGACATGTTGATTGCATACACCAGAATGCATCATCTAGACCCCACGCTCCATCCTATAAATGTTTTTCTCATACCTCTTTGGACTTTATATGTCCTCTATTGATCTATCCCTGATACCTATCCCTGAGATAGCTTTAATAGCATGAGGGGCCTTCCCTAGTCTTTCCACAACCCAAGATATATCATAATCAAATATCAGCTCTGACCCTGACATGGTCATAAAAGGCCAGGCCTCAACGCTAACTCAAAATGATACTGGCCCTGTAGGACCAGTAACACCTAGCATCTGCTGGTTCTGCAAATTTTTTACTGGACCTACATTTTTTCTTTAACATAACAAGAAAGAACATTGCATAAAATTCACCACAGCATTTATCTTCATATATTTTATCTTCATTCATTTCAAAAACATTTGGGGACATTCTCGGGAAGGGGGGGGGGAACTTTTTAACAAGAATGTCTCCAAATGTTTACTGGCCCTGTAGGACCAGTAGAGTTTTTTTTACTGGCCCGAAGCTATTTTTGGGAATTTTTACTGGCCTGAGGCCATAGGTTCACCCTTAGCGTCGAGCCCTGGAGGCTTTACCGGGGACTTTGTTCCCACACAGGAGGAAGTTTCTAAATAGTGTAATTTGTTTATTCCCAGCCCTAATTCCCCTAAAAGTAAGATCGCACTTTTCTTTGCATTATAACCATTATAACCATCACGCCACGTATGCCCATGTTCCCCCACCTTGGGACATGATCAGTTGGCCTGATATCACGGCCTAGGCATGTGAGAAAGTTGCCAGTGACTTGGGGTTAGTCGGTGGTTTTCGCCGGGTACTCCGGTTTCCTCCACTACTTACAACTTGCTAGTCACGAATTAGCCACAATTGGCATAAATGTGACGAAAAAAAGAATTCCAAATTCCAAATTCAGTCGGCCTGACCACCCTGAAAATAACTCCACTTGCCATGATCATAAGATTTAGGAAATGCACGAAAACATTGCCTAGACTATTTCTCTGCGACTCACCAAATGTGTCCAAGTAGAGGTGCAGTTAGAATAACTGTCGTCAAACTGAGAGGAAGTCTTGAAGGAAGAGCGTACGCTATACCAGCCAATATTAACATGAACACACCGAACGCTGAATTACAAACCATATTGGAAAAAGCCCTCTTTGATGGACCAACTGACTCCTGCACTGCAATAATAAACGAGTAGGCGATTATATATAAATACATATATGTATCTCTCTCTCTCTCTCTCTCTCTCTCTCTCTCTCTCTCTCTCTCTCTCTCTCTCTCTATATATATATATATATATATATATATATATATATATATATATATATATATATATATATATATATATATATATATATATATATATATATATATATATATATATATATGTATATATATATATTTATATGTATGTATGTATGTATACCGTATATCTGGTTATTTTGGCTGTGTGAAATTTTGGCTCTTTTGGGCCAAAACGGGGGTAAGGAAATTATGGCTCATATTAATTTTGGCTCTCCCAGGGTCTGAGCCAAAATTACCTTACTTTTGAAATTATCTTACTACCTAAAATGACAAAATGTCTGTCGCTGCATAGCATGTATTCTAGTACAATCTGTTAAAAGTAACTCTGTACAGAAATAGTTTTGTTTAAATTACAATTTGATTGGGGTAGGCTTGATGAGTTCTCACTGTGTAAAATGCACTTATTACGTACGCATTGGGAGTACCTGATCAAGTAGTTAACTTGTAATTGAGTTTACCATGGTGAATAGAACTCAGGAGGTGCGTAGTGGCACCCCTTGTAATTACAAACAAAGGGATTTTGCAAGGGAGTATGATCAAAAGACAACTGTACATGTGTTTTCTAAACAAACTATACATAACATGCTGCTGAGATTTTTAATTGTAATCATGAAGCATGCCACTTACGCCAGTGATTACCTCACATTACATGCCATGCAGTAACTGACATCTGGTGTCCACACTAGAAACTAAGCTCAACACAACCTGAGCTCAGGGTTGAAGTCGGGGTGTTCAAGGTATGCATTCTTGGCTTTTATTAATTTTGGCTCTTTAAGATGGAGAGCCAAAATAGGCCAAAATTAGATTACCTCCAAAAAAACCAGATATACGGTATATATATATATATATATATATATATATATATATATATATATATATATATATATATATATATATATATATATATATATATATATATATATATGTGTGTGTGTATGTGCGTGTTTGTGTGAGCGTGTGTGTATAAACAATTATAGATATATGAAAAGAGAGAGAGACAGAAACAAACAGACAGACAGACGGATAGACAAACAGACAGAGATAAGCAGACTTTGCAAACGACAAAATGAAAAATCAAAATCGATAGACAGAATGTTTTTGCCTTATGTGCGTGTGTGTGAATATGTACTCACTTATAACATAAGCAGAGTTTACTAACATAACGGCGAAAATTCCATGAAGAAGTCGACCAGCGAGAAATGAATACAGATCAGGTGTGATAGCGCAGAGCAGTCCTACTAGCAGCTGACATACTACAGAGATACACAGTATTCTCTTTCTGCCAAACCTGTCAAGAGAAAAATAAACAATGGTAGCATAATGCGCCAGCATTGCAAATCAATACGAACAAGCAGGGCTTGATTATTATACATGTTCTGGTCCGTACATACTACGAGCGTGCTGTCATCATAAAGGACAATTACACCTTCAGGCTATTATATGCTGAGAACATACTTTAATATGTGTACTTTACTGTCTCTGTTCACCTGATTACCTGTGAAATTGCACTTAATTACCACCCCCAACCAGCCATTCAAGTTGAAGATCATGGGTGCCATTGTATCCCACAATGCCCATCTGACAGCCAGTCAATGATGTCACAACCGCACTGCCTGTGTGCAGAGCTGCCACATCCTGTATAGTGTGCATATGAGACTGGGAGAACTGTGTTGTGAAAATGGTGATTTATACTGCTTATGGATGCTATAACAGATCTGACAAGGGAAAGGGAAAGGGAATTTCCTTTTTCTCCATTCCTAACCCAAGGATTAAACCAGAAAAGAAGGATTTAGCAGCAAGATGGCTATTCAACATTGGGACAGGATGGACAGAGAAGAACTACTCATTTAGTGGAGCCCAAAGAGTGTCATGAACATTTTGTGGAATCTTGTTTTGAGGCTTAACTACAAACAAGACTTGGATTTAGGAGGTTATAACGCCCGAAACCTTGTGCAGTGCCTACAACATTTTATTTTAATACCACAGAGAGCCATGTTCAACAAGAGAGAAAAGAAAGTGCCCAGAAGCGCACAAAAAGAAGGCAAGATCTGTTACATCAAGTTGTTGGAAGACAATTTCTCTTTACTGGGTACATTAAAATGGCTAAGAAAGGGAGAGAGATAAATGTACACTTTACATTTGTTATGGATAAGTTTGCTTCTGCCAGACCCTTTAATTTGCTGATTATTTATTCTATATGCTGAACATCAGGTTCATATAACTCTTCATGTGGTTGTTTGTATGACAGCTGGAAAAGGTTGGTATCAAATGACTTCCCTTTGGAGTTTAAAAATCCCAAACCTAGACTTGCAAACCCACAAGGGAAAGTGTTACTTAGATTGGCAGTACTAGCCAGGTCAATTGCATTACCTCACTTATTAACTATTAGCTCCTCAGATTCACTTCCTGCAATGGTAATAGCAATTAACAAAATTGTGTTGAGATGGCTGTTTCCTGAGCACCTGAAGTCCCCAGGGTGTTTTCAACTCTGGGAAGTGTTTGCAAATGTTGATATCTACCCAATTAACCATTTCCTACCTTTTAACAAGTACAATGTAAATCAGTACAAACAAACAAAACTTTACAATCAGTGCACTATCTGCATGTGGTCTAGAGCGATGGGAAGGGTAAGTATTTTACTCTTGCATCTTAAACTTTCCGAATCTAGTGTGTCCATGTAAACTCAATGAATATGTCATATGATCTCTGTCAAGTTCCTACTACTACTAGAAGAAACAGAACACAATGTATTAGGGCGTACTCCCAGCCTTCTCGTGGCAACTGCTTGATGTTGCCACTTGTGCAACTAATGTGTCAGCATCTAGCTTCAAATTGGCCACCCCCAGATGCATGGCAAAACATGACTTAAAACAGCAATAAACTTCTGATATGGAGGTGGGTAGTTGTGGGGTCTTGGATATGACATGTCTGTCCATTGTGACCTACTTTCTTAGGTAAAAATCTCTACCAAAATCGTGTGCTGTAAGGTATTCTCTTGTAGGAACTCCAAATTTGCCTTACAGTTGCCCTAGCCTAGTACATTTAGCAGACATGTATGGTATTTATAAATCAAATGAACCTTTATTGATCAAAAAAAACTCATTTGAGGTAAAACACTGTAAAATTGAAACTGTGTTTATATCGAGTTCAGCTCAAGCAGGTTAGTTAAAGAAAACTTATATTTGAAACACCAAGACCTCAGGGATTAGATAACTATTGTTAGAAAGAGGACAGGAGTGCTAAACTAGGAGTTGTCTTATTTTGAGAGTGTCACCAGCATCACAACCTTAAATCACAGGTTGAGTTTCAGGAGAGCCTTGAAATTGACTCATGCTTGGCAGGTTGTGTGGAGCTCAGTTTTACTCATGTGAGTATCCCGATGTGCTTTTGCGAGAGCAGCACTCTATTGCACACTTAGAAATACTCGATGCAGTTGTCACTTTGAGAATGTGGTGAGAGAATTAGCGAGGACAGGGGTTTGAAATCACTTGTGATAAATCAAGTACTTGCCTTGCCTTGCAAACAGGAAGGTCCAGAGATCGCTTTATGCAATCTTGCTTCAGGGCTGTTTTGTTGATCACTGTTGCTTATGCCATTGAGCTAGAAGTCCGCCATAGACCAGAGCTGGCTCTAGTGGCAACGCATGCGCTCTCTCGGGCCAGTACCAGTGATAGGTTTAACCCATTCACACTCAGAGAGGCCAAAAGAGGCCTGACAATTTTGAATACATTTTTCTATCAAAAGCATTTTTTGAAAAATATTTGAAGGAGAAATGTTAATCATAAGCCAAACAACAACTCTTCTACAAATATTTTGTGGACTTCTGCTTTATTCCCAAGTTGTTTTCAAAAGTATGAAAGTAGCAGACGATACCTCTAAGAGCAACTCTGAGTGTGAATGGGTTAAAGAAACTCTTAGGGAGCTTCGTTGTCTTGAGGGGAAGACCCACATTGAGGTACCAGTGCAGTATTTCAGTGTAACCGATTGAATATTCTATATTGCATTTATGGGTACATGTCATTCACTTTCTATATCATTCTGAGGTTTCCTGGCGGGACTACAGTCTCTTATGATTAATGCAGGTAACAGAAAGTACAATTACTTAAGGCCAGTTTCACTCTACCAATTTATGGACTTTAACTTTTGCACACTTTTATAAGATTCCTAACCTTGACCTGACTATGGCTATATATATGGTTTTTTTTGCACTTATTCAAATCACCAGCTACTGTTAAGAATCAATTATCTGGCCCCTCTACTTTATGTTCATGGAGGGATCCGCCGTGGCCTAGTGGTTACGATGCCTGGCTCCCAAGCGTGAGTTTGCAGGTTCGAGTCTCCGCTGGATCCCCAAGCGGGTTGGCCTGGTCACTATATAAATGTGCGGCGTTGTGAAGGACTGCCTATGGTCCTTCTGCAACAGAGAGACCCCTTAGAACTATTCGTGAAGAGTAGGGGATTTCTTCCCATGTTCCGGGTTTCTATCTCGTCGCGATATGACCTAAGCTGTAGAAAGCCACGTAAAAACCCAATTCCTTCCTTCCTTTATGTTCATGGCTGGGTTTGAATACAGTAGTTTTAAGATCCTTCCAGGTAATGCAAATATTGTGAGCAATTTGTCTTACAGTGAGATAATTGCCTAAACATGCACCTCCCGTAAAGTTAAGCCAATTAAGAACTCTGGAAGAGGCTTCATATTTTTGGGATTATTATGGGAAAACTTTCAAATCTCTGATCACTTTGCTTTATTTCACAATACTTGGTCTTTCTACAGTTCTGCCAGCAGAGTACAACTCTTTTGACACTACAGGACAAGCTACTGTAGAGGACTTGCAAAGGACCCGGGGGGGGGGCACTCAGGTACAGAGGGGGGCCGCACCTTCGTTACGTATTTCGCGGAAGAAGGGGTCTTTTTTTAAGACCTCCGCATGTCCGCTATTTCGTAAAAGAAGGGTACTTTTTTGTACCCAGGTACGAAGTATGGGGGTCAAAATCCCCTTACAATCCACGAGATATACGCGGCTCTGACGGTGAGTGACTCCCGAAGTGACTCAGGGCTTCCGAGTTTGCTGCCGCTAAACAAGCAGAGGATTATAAAAGCTTAAGTTAAAATACGTGTTCCCGTTCATCCAATGTCAGTGTTTTGATAAAAGAAGGGGTGTTTATTTAGTGGAAAAAATCAGCGTTTTATTAAAATAAGGGTGCTTTTTTGGCCAGAAATCAGTGCTTTAGGGGTATTTTTAAATTTTGATAAGGAACGTATGCACCCCCCTAAATACCCAAGTGCCCCCCCCCCCCCCCCCCGGGGCAAAGGACAGCTGAGGGTTATCTGGTTACAGTCAAGTCGGCTAAGAATCTTCATCTTCTCTATAAGACACTTTCTCAATTCTTTTGCTTCATAGTATTGACTCTTGCTGTGCCCAGTATGTGCACTTGACGCGAGGTTCCGGAACCCGCCGATAGGCGGCTTCAAACACGTCGAATGCCTTTGTGGAACGCCTTGGATTGTTTCATTACTGAAAACTTGGTTCTTCCAGTTATGTATGATAGCGTCCACTCTGTTTTGGTCAAACAGCACGGATACATTCAATGGACTAATTGTACTAAGAATACACTTTTAGGAAATTAAATAACCTTTTTTAAATCAGTGAAATTAGCGATTTTACAGTTTTGATGACGTCACAAGTAATTATAATATTATAATACGCGTAGCGGGCGTTCATTTACACTACAGACCTGTAGTGTAAATAAACGCCGAACACGAACACGTTACAGTCAACCTCCCCCCCCCCCCTTACTGCACCCATTCTACTGCCGACACATGGCATCCAACCCTAGTTCCGAAAAACTCTGGATTTTCATATATCTACCCGGTCTTGTGTCTCGGCTATTGTGCCCCTGCTCACCATGAAAGCTCATAGCACTAATGCTCCAGTTCCACTAGACATAATCAACACCTGCCTAAAACATATGCTTCGACTAAATTGATACATTCGGATCAAAAAGGGTTTATAAAGGGAAGATTTATAGGGGAAAAGATTAGACAAACTTATGATATGATTCATTACTGTAAAGAAAATAAACTAAAAGGACTAATTGTGTAAATAGAACTTTGGAACAAATATAATTAAATAGATGAAATCTATACAAATAAATTCTTACTCATACATTTTGCAAAATGGGCATATTTCCGAAAAAGTTCTCCTCCATAGGGGGTGTAGGCAGGGGGACCCGGTATCCCCATATATATTCGTTCTGGCGGCCGAAATTATGGCAATGGCCATAAGAGAAGATAATAAAATTGTAGGTATTGAAGTATATAAGAAGAGCAAAGAAATTCTTTATACGCTGATGATACTACTCTTTATTTTGCAGCAAATGAACGTAACTTAATAGCAGCTCTGGATGCTCTAAAGGAGTTTCAGCGCTTATCAGGTTTGAAAGTTAATATAGATAAAACTAAAATTGTCAAAATTGGGGTATGGGGAGACAGCAGAGATAAACTTTGCTTGAAAAGAAACTTAATCTGGACAAATAAATTCGTATCTCTAGGAATAACATTTGATGTTGACAGAATGAAAGAAATTACCGAAATTAATATGGAAAAGAAAATTAGTGAAATACATAAACTAGTACGTTTATGGTCTCCAAGATTCCTCACTCCTATCGGAAAAATCACATTTATAAAAGGTCTTTTAACATCTAAATTTATTTATATCCTGCTGTCTCTCCCATCCCCAACAAAATAATTATTTGCCAAAATTGAGCTTATCTACCACAACTTTCTATGGGATTCAAAACCCTCTAAGTTTCGAAAAGAAATTTTGTATAATCCTACAGAGCACGGGGGGCTAAAGTATCCTAATTTATCAGCCTTAGATAAAGCATTAAAAATTACCTGGTTGGAGAAGAATATTAAAGGAAAGTAAGGGCTGGTGTATTTTCCCTACATTCTTTAATATCCATAAAATCTTCCTTTTTGGAGATAATTACCTAAATGTTCTCTTACAATCATGTACCAATCTGTTTTGGAAAGATGTCATTGTTGCTTTCCAATCATTATATAACAATCTGGTCTGCGGAAAATGCCATTCATAATACTATGCCAATTTGGCATAACACTAGAATATGTACATATTTCAACTAAGAATGGTTCAACAAAGGTATCAAATTCGTGAATGATTTATTTATAGATGAAAGCTTTGTAACTGTAGAATACTTACAAAATATAATAGGAGTTAAATGTAACCTTTTGGAACATGCAAATATCAAGTCAAAAATAATGAAGTTACGTGTTAAACTCAACATTAACAATGTTCCGCCTATTTTACCTGATAAACTAAAAATCATACAATTGAACGGAAAAGGATGCCAAACTATATATACTACTATTCAAACCAAGTCTGATAATATCATACTAACTCTAAAAGAAAAATGGGAACAAATGTTAAATGATGACATCTTTGAGGACGATATATTCAGAACGCTTTTAAAATCACACAAAAATCTCCTAAATGTGTATATAACAGATATGTACAATTTAAGATATTGCATGATAGACTAAATACAAGGCAATTGCTACATAAAATGAAAATTTTGAATTCAAATGAATGCTTGTATTGTAAAAAACAAATTGATACAACAGTGCATGCTTTACTCGAATGTCCTGAAACAGCAAATCTTTGGAGACACGTTGAATTATGGTTGAGAGAACACATAGATAGAAATATCAAAATCTCTGATAAGGAAAAGATTTTTGGAATCTCAGGAAAAAAACAGTATTCATATCAAATTAACATGTTTATTATTAGCACTAAGCTAACTATATACCAAAGAAGACCAGATGGTCAAAAGTGTAAGATATCTGATATGTTAAGAATGATTAAAAATGAAATGTTAGCCGATGAATATGAAAGTGAACTGAAACAAAATATGGTAAATTTCAACATAAGATGGGGAGCCTATAAACAAATCATAGGCTGAGTATGCTTTGTATATTTGATCCAAATGCGTAATATGTAACCAATCCATGTGCTGTTGTATGACTTTATGTGAATACCTGTATATTTGTTATGTGTATGTATGTCAGTCCAAGAAAAAAAAATTGAATAAAAACCGTGTTACATAATTGTGTAATTTCAAAATTAAAAAAACAAAAACATATGCTTCGCGCGAATTCGACGTTCTGCCTTGGCTGGTTATTACTGCAGAACACACAAAATGTGCGCGTCTTTTTATATATAGCGTACATAGCGTGTGGTTCCGCCTTGCTATATATAAAAATGCTGTACTTTTTTCTTTCTGTACTGGCGCTGTGAGCGGCGGCTACCGTTGCTGACATAAAGATACGCTATGATGCAAAAACTCCCTATTTCGCTATATTTTGGAGACGCGTCACGTGTCATATGTGTGTTCTACAGTATTACACATTTCGTTCCCTACGACGAGGCACTTGTCTGGCAGCCTCCGGGTTATCAAAGATAGGAATGTTTGGATCATGGCGGAGTCAGGCAGTTTTGTGTTATCTAAATGCCTCCCGGCGCTTTTTAACTTCTTTTTGCCATTTTAGCTTTTCCAGAGTTTAACTTTATATGCTGGGAAGCTTCATATCTGGTTGTAATGTATCATGGTACGTTCCACACAGTTGTACTACATCATAGTACTTTCCACACTTAACACGGTTTCTATTCATACTTAAACTAACTGGGGAAACATTGTATATAGTTTGAGTATGTTGTTTTACTGTGTGGATGCTCACGGAACCAGTGTTTTCCTTACCACATCTAATAGTTGATACATCTAGATGAATCTCTGGTTTAGTGAGCACCTGGGGGGGGGGGGGCTGTCAGGTACAGAGGGGGACCGCACCTGCGTTACATATTTCGCGGTCTTTTTTAAGACCTCCGCATGTCCGCGATTTGTAAAAGAAGGGTACTCTTTTGTACTATTATCAACAATCCGTACCATGCGCAGTGCACATGCTCATATGACGTAGCAGACTCGGTAGCTGCCGTCCTATTTACTAAACTAAAATGGTATGGTAGTATAATTATACTGGAAACGTATTTCTGAAGATTCGGTTTATAAAAATAGACAAATTCACCTTGATATTGTATCTTTGAATACTTATAAATGTTTACAAATAAAAAAAAGTTAAATAAAAAACGATTCATTCACTTCCTTTTTCACTTTTAAAAGGACTGTTTTTGGTAACATTTCCCTTCTTTAAGTCATTTAACGGATAGGAAAATGCCTTGAAACACTGATTTCAACCCCTTTTTTGACGAATATATAAAGGTGGCACCAAGCGATTTCACCCGGAACGTGAAAGTAGATATCTTTGACTGTATGATTCAATAGAAATGAAGGTGATTACTGAAAGTCGGCCCGCTTCCATTTTTCACTTGAAAATCCTCTTACAACCCACGAAGTATCCACAGCTCTGACGCCGAGTGACTCCCGAAGAAACTGGGCTTCCGAGTCTGCTGCCACTAAGCAGGCAGAGGATTATAAAGTAGAAAGTTTAAATGTGTGTTCCCGTCTAACCAATGTCAGTGTTTTGATAGAAGGGGTGTTTTTATTGTGAAAAGTCAGCGTTTTTTTTAATAACGGTGCTTTTTTAGCCTGAAATCAGAGCTTTATGGGTATTTTTAAATTTTGTAACGAGCATATGCTGGGAGCGAGCATCTATACTTTTGTTCATCTATATATGTTAATCAATTTTTCGACCCTGCATAAACATGTTCTTGCTTAATGTTTTTCTATTCATTTATCTACTTGGCTATACTTTCACAGTTACTAGAATATCAAGTTGCAGTTTAAAATTGGATGTAGAATGAATACAGTTTTACAACAAGGTTCGACAGTAATTATTCACAGTAGAAATGTTTAAGTTATCTGGTTACTGTTATCGGGTGGCCTTGATATGCTTTTATATTATGTTATATTTAAAAGCTTTGATAATGAAGCTTATTTGCATCTTTAATACCTATTGTTCCTCTAACCAACACCTGTATAAACAGACAATATCTTTTACCTCAAATGAATGTTCAAATAAAATTAAATATCCTCCTTAACTGTATACGTTGTCACATTATACGATGTGTGTTGGGAATATAAAGATTGGCAACACATCGAGGGCCTGCCTGATGGCCAAGTGGTCTAGGGTATTGCCAATACTTTGTACCTGTCAGTGCAGTATCCCACGAGGCACCCTATCAATAAGCCAGCCTGGTACACAGAGGAAGTGGCGGTCCTTAACCATAGCCTATCACAGACCAAGTCCCACTGAAACAGAAGAGGAATAATCTGCAACATAGATAGGATGAGAACGAACTGAGAAGCCTATCATTACATTTGAATAATCTATCGACTGTTTTAGTTTATATATAAATGTACAACATTACATATGACAAGGTTCTTTTCATACATATATGGCACAAGGCTTAGAACAAACTTGAGTTGTCTATCCTTATAGTACATACAAACGTACGTATGTACGTACAAACATACACATATACATATAAACCCAGCGGGCAAATGTACATGCAGTGTACGTAACGGCCCATACATACACATTTGGTACAGATAACATTCGGAATGAAAGTTCTTTGGACACAGAGTTCCGTATGTACTTACAGTCCAATACAAAAACTGAATCAGAGTTTTCACATGACATATTAGGAAGTACCCTGCAGAAGCTCTGCAAGTGAATCACATCAGAACCAAATCTGAACATATTCTGTACTAAATCGGAACAAAATCAGTATATCAAATATCAACAATAAATAAAAATGTACTTACAAGATTAAAATAATGCACTAATCAAATTGTGTTCTGATGCATATGGAAGTGTTCATATAGGATGTCCCTATCATCATTTGTAATACACACACATTACTAAGGATTCCTTGAACAGTGTTCCCCTTGAAGGAGTATTCTGTTCAAGTATATACCCTTTATGAATCTGAAGTTAAACTATACCCCTGATTCTGCACTAGATTATGCCATATTGCCTATATTCAGGTTCTAGGCTTACCAATCAATTCACTTGCTCAAACATGATTATTGGTGTCATAGACACTTAGGGATTCATTTTTATAGAATTCTGAAAGCATTTGAAGTTGCGTTGGTCATAACTATCTACCCGATTTTCTCAAAAAATGACCATTTACTGTTTTTGCTGTATCAAGTTCGAGTCCGTACAATAAACGTACAGACCTAAGGGACCCGTACATACAATGTCCATCCATGAGTGTGAACCGACACCGTACGCACCATGTGCTCACTGGGAAGTGTTTCAGATGATTTTGTATATCGAGGGGAAAATCGATCTGAACCTAAACCAAACATAATCCGAATGTGTGACTTGATACAGGATACAGATATAAACCGTACATAAAATGTACGTACACTGTACGTCCATGAGTGCGAACCTAAACTTTACATACAATGTATGTACATTGTACCTACATTGCCCACTGGGTACATACAATGTATTAATTGGGATACCTCGTCTGAGCCTTCATCCTGATGAAGTTGGTGAGTATCAGGAATAATTTCGAATCTGGGCATTGGAAAATATTAGGATAGTTTCATTCTAAATTCGAAGCTCACATTAAGTGGGTACCATGATCTCATTTGTTGCGCAATACACATGTATTTGAAATTTGGAAATTAGGTTAGACAGTAATACGATAATACAATCGCGTTCCGATTTTTACCTAATACGTGTTTACTTGCGTTTGAGAATGTACAATGCGTAACTCTTACCTGTGAGACGATTGTTGAGGTGTAGATGGACTGGTCGTAGGTCCAGCTGGAGCATGGTATAGTAGATATATTGTTTGGCCGGTAACTTTCATTGAAAGGCGTCCACTGCTCTCCCAGTTGCGTGTAGTTCTTATCATACATGCGGCAGCGACTGTACACCATCTGTCCGTCCCTCTCCTCCATAGGAATGGACATCGCCTTCCTCTCCTCCAGTGTCCAGTTCCCATGGTCAAGCCCTGCCACGAAACACCAGTGCTCAGGAACGGCCGCCCAAAACACGTATCCCAGGTTCGCAAACACGGCGGGCATGAGGTCAAAACTCAAGAAGAACAACTGCACTCGTTGGTAATATCCGAATGCACCAATCGACTCTAGTATTTCATCAAACTCCATCGTGAGAGTCTAGTAGACACCGCTGAATGTGCTGTTGGCTTGGCTGAGTTTAAAAGAATGGCACACGTAAGAGGTCTTAGTTGAGGTCTCGGTTCACAGCGGATCAGAAGCCTAGGTGACTTTTAAGGTAGAAATCTACTGGATCAGAGGTCCATCAGAAGACGACAGCACATACCATAGTTTAGACTACATCGAATAAATCACGAATTTGGATCAATTCATGAACACGTGGCTATTTTGATGTAGTGTGGAAAAAGTTCAAGACTCGCCCTCTAGATGAATACCAGACTGCACGATGAGTATCTTTAAAAATGAACTTAAGTATCATGTTCTCAACATAGCCGTGCACGGGCATTCTACAATCGTAACTAATGAGATATTTGCTACTTCCGAGTGTGGAGTCATGTATACCGCCTAATGACAGGACAGTGAATGCAAATGTTGACCTAGTAAGTTCATTGCAATGCACTGTATGGAGGTGGCAGCAAAATATGAGTTTATTTTGCGATATGCCTCAAGGTATGGTTACACACAAATCCATAAGGGACTTCAAAACCCTTTCTGTTGCGCTATTAGGTCGTCAAATAAAAAGGTTTTAATGCTGTCATTTTCCCTTCATTTTGATCAATATTCTTCATTTGTTTTACATTTTCCAGAAGTTTAATGTCATGGTTCTCAGACAAGTTGGGTGTTAACGTACTCTACACCTATGATGATTAATATTGACCCTATAAAAATAATGTAGGATTATACTCTTTAAGCCCCTACTGAAGCACCTTAAATTAGCAAAAGTCTTGAGTTCATCCCTTTCAGACAAAACAGGTGTATGCGTTTCACATTGTTTCTTGGTTGAAGTGATCTAAAAACCAATATCCTTATTATAGAGAGAGAGACACTTTTTTTCCTTTGCTGGAAATCAATAGAACGTCGTTTCGTTTAGAAGGGTGGTCAATGGTCACCCATGTGTATATTTGGTGAAGATAATTGCACCAAATAATATCTGCATGCTCCTAGGTGATAAGATAAAATACCAAACTAAAGTCATCTTGGAAGATTTTTTACTCAGGAATTTATAGTAATAATTCAGCTTGGAACACTATTTTTTAAATTCTTATCTTGTTTGGGGAATTTACAATATCTAGAAAAAACACCTTCCGCGTTTTGGTCTTTTGTCATGCCATGTCTAATTGTACGCTTGAGCGATAGCGCGCCAAAGACTGATGGTGCGGGGAAAACATGTCCAATATATTGGAAAATATATGGTCTGTACCGTTACCACATGTAAAGGTTTACAAACATCTACGTTAAGATTGAGGAGGTTCAGAAGGCAAGAAACCAATGTCTGCTGGCTTGCCCCCCCCCCCCCCCCCCCCCCCCCCCCAACACTTTTTGGAAAAAGGAGCAGTTGCGGTTATTGGAAAGAGTACAGTACACGCATCAACCTAAAATCGAGTTAAATAGCTGTTTTAATGGTGCAACACAATAAACAAAATAAAATATGTAAGTATACAGAACCTTCAACCAAGCAGTGCAAACACTATTACAAATGAAATATGTAACCGCGGAACAACGTAGTTTTCAATATCTATGATATGATATCATGTGATAATAGCAATATAAAGTAAACAGGTACTTCGACATAAATCATCTGTACAGTTGTTATTACCTTTGGTCTTAAATCACCTGTTTAAACGTCTCATTAAGTGACTCGAGATAAGGCCTATCATTGGTCAAGAAAGCAAGCACCATTGATACAAAAAGATCTTTTACGACGAAATGGCACCATGTTTTGCAAGTGTTAGTGTATACAAATACATATAATAAGAGTGCAGCAACATCAATAGAGAGGAGATTCCCCTGTCTGTTATTAATTCTAACCTGAGTGTTCATATAACAACATGATCTAAAGGCCACTGTTTCACGTCACACAGTGTACCTTACAGTCTTAGTGCCAAAGTTGAGGTGTATCTTACTTTGGTAAATTGGAAGCTTTGTAACCTTCATGTAGTGCATTTACCCAATATACCAAATTGAATGTAATGTTAGTTAAAGAAAATCAAAACGTGACTTTCTCTTACAAGGCTAAGATAACTAGAGATTTAGAAACAAACAAAACAAAGACTTTTAATGCAAACAAGATGTAAAATAAAGTGAATATGCGCGTACAATTTTCTTTTGAAACATTGCTTGTGGCTGTTAATTTGTTTCAATGTTTTTCTTTGGATTGCTTATGATAGCAAAGTACAAGGCCAGGGAAAAAAATCATAACATTGTTTCTAAAGTTTTTAAGACAGAACTTTACACTAAACCCACAGACGCCCACACCTGTCCAAGTTACAACTCATGTCACCACCGAAGTGGAAGGACAGCATACCTTACAGTTAATTCCTATGCATACGCAGGATTAATAGCAATACCAATGATTTCACTGCAGAAGCCAAAATAATTGCTGAACATTTCCTTAGAGCAGGGTATCCTAAACAATTGTTTAAAGAAGCCTTCACAAAGTCTGAAGAAGGATCACCTTTTACAATATAAGGAACCCCAGACTGAAACTGATGAACAAATTGAAAAGGGATTATACCTTATCACCACATACCATACCTCTGGTAGTGTATCAGGCAAAATTATATCCAAGAATTGGGATCTACTAGATAGATCCAGCAGGACGCGCCTGATTTTGAACTACAGGTTAATTAAGGGGTAAAGACACCCTGGGAATGTGAGAGACTTATTAATTTGTGCTATTACTTTCAATCCCTGGAATGTCAAAGGCCCACCACCCATAAGGGACCACAACAAAGACCCTACGATGTCCAGTTACAAATACCACATACACTTCTATAAGAAACTACAATTGTGAAAGCAATAATGCGATATTTGGTATCAGATGTGGGGTAAACTAAAAGAAGACTTAGATCCCGACTATGTGAGCATTTCCGGAATGTCACACAAAACAACACACTGGTATACAGTGTGGGCCGTCACTTCAACGAGCCAGGTCATAGGGGCATACCTGATATGGTAGTCCATGTATATATATAACAATTTGCCAAGTGTCATCCAGATAGAGATAGATCAATGGCCGATAGATTCGACCTGGAACAGACTTGGATTGGCAAATTACGCACAAAGATACCGGATGGTCTTAATGTCTTTAATGATAAATAGACAGACATCGCCAGGGGATAACTATTGATATAGTACTCTAGAGGCCATAGGTTTCAGTCGCCCCCCCCCCCCCCAATACATACATGATTCTTAATCAAAGTAACAAAAAACAGAACTTGGGAGATATTCAAGTTTATTTCCGGACTATCCATACAGTGACTCCAATATACTCATTTCTATGCTTATTACCACATCAATACCTCCTGATTGACAAATTTGTTATAATTTCATTTATGTATGTCACAGTCACAATATACAATCACATTATATGTCACAATCAGATTGATGCCAGATGAGGTTACATCTATATTTTGTCTGGAGGCCTTTGTTGCCACCATACACTCCTCGCTAGAAAATGGGTCAGCCTGGCCCACCATCATTGCCCCGTTTCACTTTATTGTTTCTAAAGTTCATGCAATATCCGTTTTATAGTTTTAAGATGTAGTCAAACTAGTAGCTGAACACACCGGACAGATGCAAGCTAGTTTTGCACTAGAGAAATGACAATTTACTTGACATTAGAAACAAACCTATATATCCTATATACTGTGCAACTTCACAGGGCAAAGGTACACCTGTCCCTTTTTAATCTATACAAAAAAGGATGTAATCCAAAGTGTTTCTACAAATATAACAAAAATGGAATAATACAAAAGGTAGCAAATGATGCTTGTTTTCGTATTTCTGTCATAAAGAGGCTTCATCGTAAATATCCAAGAGTATATATGGAGAACATCGCAGTACCCATAGGGAAAGACATTACCCCCTAACACAAAGTCATTCTCAACCTGATTAAGTGCCCCAAAAGGCAGGGCAAATAAATGAACAAATGGAACTCAACAAATATAGTCATGATGTTTAGCACAGGTTGGCTTGGTTTTCGTTTGGTACATCCCCAGCTGGCATAAGAGACGCAATTTCCTCTAGTTCAACATCCATCGGTTCATGTTTTTGAGTAGTTTTCTCTAAATTGACAGACTCTTCTTCACAGTCTTTCACCACTGGCCGTGTTGAACAACTGAAACTAAAATAGATTCCATCGTTAAAACCTAAAGCCATAAACTTTAAAACAATTGGTATGAATGCACTTTTTAAACATTCCTTAGTTGATATCAATACAATCAAAAACAGATAACACCGAAAAGGTCTAATTTATTTTGATGTTTGGTTAAAACATACTGATTCAGTCGGGAGTGTGTTGTGCGAGAGTGTATTATAATATTCAGTAGAAAAAAGAATAACCTAATGCTCTAACAAAGGTGAACTATCAAAAACCTAAATTTGGTGGCTCCTGTGAGCATGTAAAATGAAGTTCTCAAACTAATTGCATTGCTAGATAATCAACTGGGAATATAATTCAAATCAAACATGCATGTTCTGACTATGCAGATACATCTATGCAGATGATACAAGAAATGTGAGGGGGAACCAAAACGGCATGAGAGTACCTAGATGGCGAGAAAGAGAACCACAATTGAGAGAATGAGAGAAAAGATGTCAAAAAGAGAAGCAAGAATTTGAAAAAGGGATCCAAGGTGGAGCAAGTGTTGATTTCCCGCTGCTAGTGATATTTGAGTTAGATATCCAGAAGAGTCCAGAAAGGTTACACAGATGACGGCATCACAAATCAGAAAGTCACGTGAGTGCGAGCCTTGACCTTAGACATTGTTTTTATGCTTAACTACATTTTCTCTCTATGCCCTAGGTCTCTATGATGCTGGCTGACAGGCATGTTCATTAATATATCAATGGTTTAGCTAAAATTACAAAGACATTTTTATATCCATGAAAAGTATATCGCATTGAAAAACAACATCACATTGCAGTTTCAGATTTTTGATACAAAGAAGTCACATGATAAGCAATATGGCAGGCCACATTAACAATTGATCATACTCCTTTTAAATGTAGTTTTAATCGTTGTTAATCTGGCGTCAAACTATTGCACTGGAATTCTTTTGTTAACATGACAAACACAGTTTCTCCTGCAGATATTTTGGAATAAATGGGCAAAAGGCATGCCATACACTGGCACCATTCATTCGCACATGATCTGGCCTGGATTTGAACCTGGTCAGTGCTGAGTGATGGCTAGCAGTCAGTAGCAACACCTGAGACTACTCATTATATTGGAATTATTGGGATCTGGACAATAGGACCCTACTCACATGTTTGAGAGAGGAATTTTCTCACAGTCCTCAATATTGGTAGGTGCAATGGTGCCAATGGTTTCAGGCAGCAACAGGACAAGAAAACCTGCAGTGAAGGCAAAAGATCCAAACAGCAACATCGGCAGAAAAAGTCCATACTCCATCTACAATAAATAGGAATAAAAGAAAATAAATGCACACAATGACAGGTGAGTGCTTAAGTAGTGTTCAATTATGTCATTGTTTAGGCATGTAACGTTATCTTTGTCTTTAATCACTTGAGGATTTTGAGGGGTTGTTCATGGGAACACTGCATACTTCAGTATTGCTTTAGTAATCTTGTCTTTGGAATTTAACATAAAGGACCTGTGCGATTTACTATACAAATTACCCAATCTTTTCAAATTTCATCAATTTAACCGAAATTTAACTCACATCATCCTGTAGCTGAGGCATTGCTTGTTCATAATTATTCCCCTGACCTCGCCCTGGATATTGCATATGACCACTCTGAAATGACATGTGTCAGTATGCTTGTATTGACTCATATTTTAGCTATAACTGTACTCAGTTGATCAAAAACCCATTTTAATTTTATACTATGAAGATGTTGGAGGAGATCCAGTAATGACATTTCGATTTCATAGACGGCCATACTTATGGATTTTGATGAAAATCAGAAACTTTCATTGAAGTGACCTTGACCTATGACCTTTAACAATATGGCTGCCTTCATGCCTACTGATGAGATTTGAGCATATGTAGAAATCGTTCCAAATAATAACTTTGCCCACTGAGCACGTTCAAGCCAGGTTGATATGTTATGTGTATTAAATACAGATTATGTGAATTTCATTTGAATGCGCTCCCTAGTCAAAAAGGTGAATTTTGTGATTTAGTGACCCTTGGTCACTTGTATGAAATTCATCATACATGATAGTTTAAAAAGCATATGCAGGACACTCACAAATATGAAACCCAAGTAAGCTCCTATAGCTGTTCCCTAGGGAATCTTTGTCTCTCAAGTGACCTCAATTGGAAGTGTATATATTGTACTGCATATGCTCTTTTGAACTATCTAGTATGGTGGATTTTATACAAGTGACCAAGGGTAGCCAAATCACAAAATTCACCCTTTTGCCAAGCGAATGCGTTCAAATGAAATTCATATAATCTGTATTTATCACTAATACATGAATATTAACCTGGCTTGAACGCGTTAAAGGACATAGGTCAGGGTCACTATATTGAACATTTTCTGATTTTCATCAAAATCCATAGGTATGGCCTTCTATGAAATGTTGTTAATGGATCCCCTCCAACATCTGCATAGTATACCCATAAAACAGGTTCTTGATTAACTGGGTACAGTTATAGCTAAAATATGAGTCAATGCAATTATATTCTGACACATGTCATTTCAGAGTGGTAATAGGTAATATCCAGGGCGAGGGTTGGAAAATATGTTAGCATGTTATGGCCATGCAATACCTCAGTTACATGATCATTGGAGTTTCGGTTAAATTCATGAAACTAGAAAAAGTTATGTAACTTGTATAGTAAATCAGAACAGGTTCTTTTAAGGCATACCTGTTCTACAATCCTCAAAAAACATGAGTAGTGTAAGAAGTGGTTGCTTCAGTATACCATGCCTTGGACAATATCACAAAAATTGACTGGATGCCCTTAAGGTTTGTGAGCATTAGAGTGTGCAGAGGGTGGCTCTCATTATCCTGCATGCACGCAATCACATGTAGAATGAAATCATTAGCACACAGGGGAATCTTGCAATAATAGTGGACATAAGGTCCTTCATCTTTTAGCTGCTCCCCCCTTGCATCTGGGAACAACTCATAAGTAAATGGTTTCCCCTACTGGTTTGCCAAAGGAATACACATGCATATTTCCCTTTCATCAGGCGTTGACTGATTACTCTTGTATTCCCAACTTTTACAGTATTATGATTTCTTTCTTTATAATGTGTGTACATATAATGTATGGTTGCAAGCAAATGTACTATCATGGGAGAGACACTTCAGTAGGTGCTTTGATCATTCTTAGCTTTTTAGGTCAGCCACCCAATGCACCTGTCAATTGTTTTAATACCAGTTTTATTACTAATACTAACAATATGGATGAAGCGGCTACCCCGTTCTGAGTGTCTCTTTACTGATCTATCTGTGAATCACCCCCTCATAAGGATAGCAGGTACAGTACGTAGGACAGCACCTTTTTATACATTGTTTGCATGATCTAAAAGTGCTTATTCATCATCAACCGCTTCACAGTGGAGAAATTTATGGCAAATATCAAATGGAAAAATTGGCAGTGGAATTTTTTTCAAGAACTCTACTGGTTCGTCTTTCACCACAAAAGTAATTGATTTTCCTCAGATCTGTGGTTCTTGTAGAAGAGAATGGGATTTCTTTTATTGCAAACACATACAGTACAGACAGTGAATTTCTGCACCAGTCCTGCACCTAAATATCATTCCTTCAATCCTTTGCGACCCAAGAAATGTTAAGGGATATTGAATAAACCCATTCATGGCCAGAGAACATGATGACTATTTATTTAACCCTCAACCCACCAAGAATATATCAAAAGTTACTTTGCCTCTGTCGCACATGATTGAGTATGACTTCAAAGTTGTGTAATTAACCCATTCATGGCCAGAACACCTTAATTTATTCATTTAACCCTTTAATTGCCAGACTGAATTAGTTAGGGGTTATTTTTAATCCATTCATTGCCAGGACACCTTAGAATTCATTTAACCCACTATTATTTAAGGATTATTTTATTAATCAAATGTATGTGTTCCATTGGAAAATGTCATAAACATGATTTATTAAAATGAATATATCAAAATGAATTGTTGAAATAAAGTCAAGATGCACACACACACGTGTTTGTTTCTTCTTCAAGTTGATCATTGCTATTATATGAATGTATTATGTAGAGCATGAAGGTAAGTGGTTTACTATTCAGAAAATGGTTTACAAATCAATTCATAGCCAGCGAACCAAACGGTCACTCATCTAACCCTGAGCGATGCCAATGGTTCAGTAAGGGTTCTAATGTTTTGAGTGGTGAAGGTAGTTTGATTGTGTTTTGTTTTATTCCCTGCCTCTTTACTCACTGCGCATGATTGAGTATGACTGAGAATCTAAAACCGTATTAGTATTCATTACTGATGGGCAAGATGCTGTCCAACTGTAGGGTCACCTCAGAGATAATGAGAGACCAGTTTTTTTCTTGAACTTTTATAATGAAATAGATAAGGTGACCTACTGACTCCAGATTTTATAAACCTAGTCTCTGATACAACTATAGATAGGGATCTATATGGTGCCATTTACCTGCCATTGTTGCTACTTCAACACACTGGTTGGATATCTCGAAAGTGAATGTTAACTTTTCAGTGACTAAAGGAGTGTAGTCTAACCAGGGTTGAAAGAACAACGTTGTCTAGTGTTTGACTGGGAGTGAAGTCTAAGCAGGGACAGGTTGAAATAACACATCTTATCCTCTGTGCACTAGTGGTTACTATTCCTATCTACCAAATGTGAGGTTGCAGGTTCAAGTCACTGATGGATCTCAATAAGCAGGCTTCTATCTAGTCGCGATATGACCTTTGCTGTTGATGTGCAAACCACTTCATTCCTTCCTTTCTGTCACTTTCTTTAAGAAATTGGCAAAATAATTTCTCTTGCCCTTGGAACCAGTACAGATTGCCTCAGTTGTAAATGGGAGTACATACCAGTAGTCCAGCAAAAGTTGCCACAATGGAACCAATTCGACCACACGTGGAGCAGGAGCCCAGGCCAGCAGTCCTGAGCACAGTGGGGAAGATCTCTGTACTGTAGACGTAGATCATGGAAAACGAGCTTGCTATCGCAAACTTGCCGATGGTGATGATGGTTGTAGAAACAGCCAATGAACCTATAAGGGCAAATGATCAGATTGCACTCAGGTTATAAATATACACTTACAACAAAAAACAACATGTATGTATGTATGTATATATATATATATATATATATATATATATATATATATATATATATATATATATATATATATATATATATATATATATATATATATATATATATATATACATGTATATACATGTATATATAGATAGATAGATAGATAGATAGATAGATATAGAAAGATAGATAAATAGATAGATAGATAGATATATACTTATACTTATATAGGTAGCAGACATCTATCATATCCTATGGTGCAGTGGGTCCTCACCAGATGGGATGAATCCACTGATGATGAGGCAGAGACCAGCCACCAACATGCAGCCAGAAAGAGGTAGCCGACGTCCAAAGTACTGCTGACAGCCCCCGGCAAAGACATAGGCAGGAATCTCCACGCTTGCGGAGAGTAGGAAGTTGATGTAGGTGTTACCGGCGAGATCAGCTGAGTTGAGAAGAAGACCGTAGTATACTAGGGTGTTCACCAACCTGAAAGCAAGAAGCACATTGATTTGGCAATTGACGCTGTCTACATGCGGCAGTTAATGTTTTTTTGCTTTTTTGCTTTTTTTCACTTGTTAAACTATCTGAAGAACACATGTTCTAAAGGGTATCCCTATGAGGAATACCGCAAGTACTATCACACCTTTCAAGCATGGTACAAGTCGTGAGGAGCAAAAACTAAAAAATAATCAAGATATGTGTTTTAGAACGCAGCTCCTATATACACGTGCGGACTGGGAATAATACTTTATTCCTGTATATGTCACATTTATTACAAATACGTTAGGTTTGTATACCTAAAATGCATGTTTGAAACGACCATGTTTTAATAGAATTCAACACCGATAAAAGAGCCAAAGACAAATGTGCAAATGGCCCTATATTCAAAAACCGACAAAATTAGGCAAAGAAATGCTTTTCGACAAACAAAAGAAAATATTCTGTAAGGTTTGCTTACCAAATAAAGTATAATATTAAAGCTTTAGCCCTCATTGTTTTCCCTTTAAAGAGTTTCACGATATCCCACAAGCTGGCTTGCTCATTCTGAAAATAAAGATTTAATGTGGGATTACCTACCTATAAAAGAAGTACCAGTAATACATATGACTCCTATCGATATTGGAAACACAGACATCAAAACGACATAAGAATTTAGCCAATTTCCTATAGATCTCTATATCATGAATACTTGATCATTATGACTGTCATGATTTTTATTCATGTTTATCCGAGAAAGAACCTACTGTTACTCTGATGTGCACATCCTCAGGTTGTGGTTTCTTGTTCTTCTTCGCTATCTTTTTGAGCAGGTCGGTAGCCTCCTGTCGTCGATTGTTGATTAATAGCCAGCGGGCAGATTCGTCCACACACCTGAGATAAACGTTACAACATTTTAGCATGTGTGATATTTTCAGTTTAGTTGACGCGTGTCTATTAAAAGCTGTCAAATATTTTAAAAGTAATTTTAAAAAACATTTTGAAATGTGGTCTGATATATTCACTAACCAGAGAAGTTGAACAAATTATTGAATATTATAGATTGCGACCATAATCACATGGAGAGTCTCTAATTTGGAGGAAGAGGGCATATCTTTCAGGTTGTAAGGACTGGCATTGAAGTACTATATGTAAGGCATCATCAGGAGCACAGAGATTGCATAATGGGCAGAAGCTTGCAGCAATGGGAAGAGCTAGCTTTAAGTAATACATCATCTACTCTAAGTACACTTGACTGCCATAGGATTCTATTCATTACTCCACTCGTCCACATCAAGTAATGAAACAAAATGTAATGCAACATGTAAGAATATATCATTTTCCCTGATACTGATCCCTGAGATAGCATTAAGAACATGTCAAGCCTTCCCTATTCTTTCTTTATCCCCGGAAATATACTGCAAATCACTCAAGTATAGCGGGAACAATAAGATAGTGATAATAGCGTTGTGCCCATATGCGCTATCTTAAAATTCCATCTTTATCAAATTGCCCAATATACATATTGAAGGGCAGAACAAAAGCCTAGTCATTGGGAGGCAAATGGATACTGCATGCAGCCATTAACCACTGCCTTCACAATCTGGCAGGGGCCGGAGGTTAAGTACAGTGACCCTTGATCCCTAGTGAGCCCGGCTAACTGCAATTTTATGTGGGTAAAAATAAACAGTTGGGCTCTCCCACCGCTATAATTAAATCACGCTATCCAGGGCAGTACTGTTATTGCGCTATATAATGTTCACGCCATAGTTAAATGATTCACAGTAATTGTCAAAGATACTAACTCTGACCGCAACATGGTCATTAAATGTTTTCTAGGGGACTCTAATTGTCCCATGCACCTAGGAGGAAGTTTCAAGGTAGCGCATTTTGTTAATCAATCTCAACCCTAAATTCAACGAAAACTAAGATCGCACTTTTCTTTGCATTATATATAGTCATAACATGTGCCCCTAGGACTCAACGATTCTAATCACACCATGTATATATATGTATATACAATATCACCAATGTATGTATGTATGTCAGTATGTATGTATGTTTATATATATATATATATATATATATATATATATATATATATATATATATATATATATATATATATATATATATATATATATATATATATATATATATAGATAGATAGATAGATAGATAGATAGATAGATAGATAGATAGATAGATAGATAGATAGATAGATATATGATCAGGGACAAATAACCACCTTGATGGATCGCTCATTTAAGTGATACCATTGGCTATATGTCCCTTAATACGTGTCTAGCCAGTCATTTTTATCGTAGCTAAACCATCTTATCTAAACTCAAAGAGAAGTCTGAAGTTAGGCTTCAATTCGTACTTGTTTGTACACGGGTATTGCGAGGTGAGAAAAACATGTGGATGCAGCTCTCGGTACAATGGTAGCCATCCTTCAGATTAATGTCAATGCCATAGGAGATTGGGCTAGGGGTTGGGGGTGTTGGTGGGCATCCCACAGCCAAGCGCCCAGTGGGCACAAAGATCACCTGAATGTTATATAAATGTTCAATTTTGTTCAGAATTTTCAGGACCAATAATGAACATCATTTTTGAATATTCCGGCAGAATATTCCTGGAATGTTCCATGAATGTAAATGTGCCCTCTGGGAGGTGCATAGGCTAAGAGTTCCCCCTCCTATTAAAGAAATAACTGCCCGAGGGAATAGGACAGTGTCTGTGACATGAAAATGGAGTGCCCCCACCTCGAGACAGTTTTGCCAGAGGTCTAGTCCAACAGATCACCTTCAAAATAGCCCATGTGACTCTTGTGATTACGCCACTTATCAAAATCAAAAGATTTAGGAAAGGCAAGAAAACATTGCCTAGACTGTTAGCTAGAAGCATCCCACTCATCAATGAAAATAAAGATAGCACCAGGACCAAACAAAATGTGACAACTAAAATGTTATACATTCATCTGTGACTCACCAAATGTATCCAAGTAGAGGTGCAGTTAAAATAACTGTGGTCAAAGTGAGAGGAAGTCTTGAAGGAAGAGCATATGCTATACCTGCCAAAATTAACATGAACAAACCGAACGCTGCCATACAAACCATGTTGGAAAAAGCTCTCTTTGATGGACCGACTAACTCCTGCACTGAAATAATAAAAAGTGATTATATATATATATATATATATATATATATATATATATATATATATATATATATATATATATATATATATATATATATATATATATATATAAATATATATATATATATATATATATATATATATATATATATATATATATATGTATATATATATATCATGTATTCAGTTTTCTTTATATTATAGATAATATTATTTTCCATTGCATGTAGCTCATGAATTCCACCCATTTACAACCCAGTTTTGTTGCATTTAATTCCAGGTTTAGATCATACACATTAAACAACAAGGGAGATAATGTGCCTCCCTGGCGTACCCCATCGGATATGAGAAAAAAGTCAGAGCAAGTATTTCCCCATCTCACACAAAATGATTGGTTATGATACCAGTACGCCTGTTGCTTGACTAGATAGGAGGGCACTCCCCTTTTGACTAGCTTATCAAATAGAGTCCAGTGTTTTACCCTATCAAACGCCTTGCTTGCATCAAGGTAACAAGCAAACGCAGGGCTTCCATGTCTGATGTAGTATCGAACAACTTCTTTAAAAGCAAATATACACTGATCTTCCAAAAGCAGTAATTAGATGGAATTCCAACAGCAGTAATTAGATGGAATGAAATCCTTTTGATACCAGAGGAGGTCTCTTTTTGGAGAAGAATATTTTCTCTACAAAATAAATGTATTCAGAGTAAGTGGTTGCAAATGTTCCAGTACAAAATCCTGCATAGGATTTTACCAACTAACAAAAAGTTGTCTAGTGATTGTGACTATTGCGGGCAAGCTGAGGAGTCTCTCAAGCACCTGTTCTGCGAATGCGATATAGCAACAGTAATTTGGCAGGATGTTGTTGACTGGCTGGGAAAACAACTCCTGGTAACTACAAAAATGATTATTTTCAAGAACAAGGTGGAAAAGAAAACTCCTGGGCTTGCACAGATTATAGCATCACTGAAATTGCAGTTTAAAACTGAGAAATCAATAGCAAGCAATAACAACAAAGAAAAGTTCTTTAATGGTTTCTGGTCCCCACTGTGGGACAAAGTCAGTGGAGAGTAGAAAACTAACGAAAAAAGTAGGTTTACAGCAACATAGATTTGTTACACAAATATGTATCCACAAAGGAGCATACAAGCTTCACAAACAGTCACTACCAAGTTGTATGTCCAAGTCAGTTAAGTCTTACAACTATAAAATGATAGTAGTTATAATGTAATTTGATATATGTGTTTAACCTCTTAGGAATTCACTTCTACAAGTAGAAAAGTCCAACCTAGGGACCAGTAACATATTGTATAAAATGTGGCGTCATAAGGTTTTTTCTATACATGTTTGTACATACTTGAATAAAAACCAGATGCGCAACAGTTGTTGATTGCGTCAAAATGTAAAAAATATATATACACTGATCTGTTGAGCGTTTAGATTTGAAGCCAAACTGGTTATCACTAGTTGTTTAATGCACCTCACACCTGCTAAGTATGACATGTTCCAATAATTTAGAAAATATATTGGCAAGTGCAATATATATATATATATATATATATATATATATATATATATATATATATATATATATATATATATATATATATATATATATATATATATATATGAATATACATATATATATATATATATATATATATATATATATATATATATATATATATATATATATATATATATATATATATATATATATATATATATATATATATATATATATATATATATACAAGTATCTGTGTGTGTATGTGTAGAGAGAGAAAGGGAGAGTTGTTCGCGTTGGTGTTATTCCTTACTCACGCAGTACATACGTCATATTGAAAGTTACTGTAGAAATCAGTAGATACAGATAAAGCATTTCAAACTCGTATGTGCATGTGTGTGAATCTGTACTCACTCATAACATAAGCAGAGTTTCCAAACATCATTATGAACATTCCCAGTAGAAATCGACCAGCGAGAAATGAATACAGGTCAGGTGTGATAGCGCAAAGCAGTCCTACAAGCAGCTGACATACTACGGAGATGCACAGTATTTTCTTTCTGCCAAACCTTTAAAGAGAAAAATAAACAATGTTATCTATACATTCATGCTTTTGACAGTTCTTTCACAATTGCTGGAAAATTTCAGTTTGAAATTGGATGTAGAATAAACGCATTTTGAACATAGTGATTAATAGTAGTTACTGTGCCGACATTTAATTCATGCATTAAATGCGTGGGCAGCCCGGACAAAATACCTGACCGCACGCCCGATTGTCACTCAATTTCATGGGCAAGGATGCATGGACGACCTCACAACTGAACAAAGATCTGATTCGCAAGCTACATGGGCCAATGAATTATGTGCTTGGCTAATTTTCTTCACATTTTATCCATGCGTATTTGTACAACCAGGCACTGGCAGACGTCCGGTCAACTGTTACAGGAATTAAATGTCTGTGTTGTATTGAGAGAAGAAATGTTCACGTCATCTGGTTACTTTTATCGAGTGGCCTTGAAGATAATGTAGAACACATATATGACGCGTGTCCCAAATATATATCGAATTGGGAAATTTTCGCATCATAGCTTATCTTTATGTTAGCAACGGTAGGCCGCCGCTGACAGCGCCAGTACAGTAAAAAAAAAGTACAGCGTTTTTATATATAGCGAAGCGGAACCACACGCTATGTACGCTATATGTAAACAGACGCTAACACAATGTGTTCTACAGTATACGCATTCATCTTTTGTTGAATTCTTTTGTTCTTCTAACCAACACCTATATAAAAAACGATATCTTTTTACTCTCAATGAAAGTTCAAAAGGAAATGCTATATTTTCCTGAACTGTATAAGTTGGTACATTGTGCAACGTACGTTGAGATATTAAAGATTTGCTGCACATCGATCGGGGTCCTGTCTGATGGCCAAGTGGTCTTTGGTATTGCCAATGGTTGCTCCCAGTCTCTCACCAAGGCCCGGTGTGTATCCTGGCCAGGGCATGTGATAAAGTTGCCAGTGACCTGGGTTTAGGCATTGAATTTTGCCGGGTTCAATGTTTGCCACAAACTAGTTTAAATATGACAAAAAAAGTGGCAAATCGCAATTTCAAATTTCGGACTTCCTACCTGTCAGTGCAGTATCCCACGAGGCACCCGATCAACAAGCCAGCCTGGTACACAGAGGAAGTGGTGGTCCTTAACCACAGCCTATCACAGACCAAGTCCCACTGAAACAAAAGAGGAATAACATGCAACATGAACATGATAACAACCAGAAAGTACATGGGAATGCATTTAGCCTAAACCGCAATGGGCACACCTTATGGTGTGCATTAGGAGTTGGCATATATAAATATATATATATATATATATATATATATATATATATATATATATATATATATATATATATGTATATATATATATATATATATATATATATATATATATATATAATATATATATATATGTATATATATATATATATATATATATATATATATATATATATATATATATATATATATATATATATATATATATATATATATTTATATATATATATATTTTATATATATATATATATATATATATATATATATATATATATATATATATATATATATATATATATATATATATATATATATATATATATATATACTTGTTATCGAGTACCTTGAAGGGGACAGCCTGGCACCTCCCGGGGAACCCTAAGCTGGTGTGGCACCCTGCTGCCTTATAAAAGAAGGGGGATGTGTGGATCTGTATATGGGTGCCCTGCATCTAAAATATCCCTTGGTACTCTTTGGATCTGAAGGCTCTGCTCTTACTCTCCCTCTTTTTCTTCTTTCACTGAGAATAATTTGCTTATTCAAAAAGGACCACTGTTCGTTTATCTGTTTATAACGTATATATAGATATTACAAAGTTACAATATCTCTCATATATGTATTAGATTAGCACATTATATGTCTCATTACACCAGAGTTATATCTGTTAGAAACACAGATGGCAGAGGAGGACTTTACATGTATGATTCCTTATCCCCATTCACGTTATATACTAGGTATATAGCACTTAATTATAATCGTATTCCTTTCAAATAATGTTCTAACCTTTAAACATTATTGTTGAGTCATTTACTTTTCTCTCATATATTTCTACCGTATCAGTTTGGCATATATTCCTTCAGATTCCTTTTCTATTTCTATCAGTCTCTCAAGGTATACTATTAAGTAAGGTATCTTTCCTTCGTTTTGGTATATTTATTTTTTCCCAATCATAAGTGATAAATTGAATAATTTATACTTCTCTTTAATCCTTGATATTAGTATATTTGATTCTAAAATTGTGATATCCCTGGTTTTAAAGCCAATTTGTTATTTGTCTCCACAAGGTCTGTGCTCTTTCACATGTTAGAAATGTACAGTGGAAACTGTCAAATTGAAAACCTGTGAACATTGAACACCTGCGTACATTGAACAATTTTCCATGTCCCGGCACACTCCCATTGAAAATTAATGGGAGGCTACCTGGATACATTGAACACATGTCTACCTTGAACATTGAACACCAATTTTTTCCGCAGGACACATTTAACCTATCTTCAATGTAGACAGGTTCCACTGTATGTGTTACACACTATTTCCTCACAGTATTCACATTCTTCGTAATCTATTATGTTCATTTTATGCGGTCTGTCATTTGTAGCAATTTCAGTATGCCGTAATTTGAATTAAATATCAAGCAGATACATATTTCTTGTTACTTTGTTTGATAGTCTGATGGATTTCTTATGTCTTCGTAATCCCATTCTGTATCTAAGTTCTTTTCCCAAGCACCTATAATTTCTTGCAATATTTTGTTTTCCTGTATATATCGTGGCATCCTTTTTTGCTGCGTAAATGCCAAGTTCAACAGTTCTGGCCTATGTGGTCCAATATTCAGGAATGTCTTGTCTGCTTTTTTACAGATTTTGTAACTCCCTGTTTTGCACCAAAGCATCCATTTGCAGAGGACCCCCGTAAAGGGCAAAAGGACAAGCAAGCGACTGGTAAATACCAGCCAGTGGATAAGTATAGGAGTTGTCTTAAAAGCTGCTTATATCAAGTTATCAACATTCAAAGTACACACCACAATGTGACTGTAAAGGCTTAAATCTTAAAAGCAGCTTTCGCCTGTTCTCGCGTTATTAAGTATTGCTGTTGGTTGAGAACCGTCCATATAACCATAAACCACATACAGGGTTTGACTATAATCAATAACTTTCTTTCAATGTTAAACCCTTACTTATGCTGCTGGTGGCTATTTTGGCCCAAACAAAGGGATGCAAAAATCCCCCAAAAAGACTGCAAAATGACCTGGCGCCACCTACATGGACGACATGTACGTGTCTATAGTTTTGATGACAGGTGATCCCCTTTTACTTTAAATATTCAAAGGGGACCTGACGATGATAACTTACAAGTTGAATGGATTTCTAACTGTGGGATATTTTCAAAATGGATTCTAAGTTTAAAGATGTCACTGCCACCTTGTCAAATACCATACTGCGTCTTAAAGTCTCTTTCCAAAGCTCATAAATACTACAGTATAGTAGCAAGGAGTTAGACAGAGTACGTCTTTGGTTAGACAACAGCCCGGGGGGGGGGGGGGGGGGCACTCAGGTACAAAGTGGGGGCCTTACGTATTTTGCGGAATAAGGGGTCTTTCTTAAGACCGCATGTCCGCGATTTTGTAAAAGAAGGGTGCCTTTTTGTACCCAGGCACGAAGTATGGGGGTGAAAATCCCCTTTCAATCCACGAAATATACGTGGCTCTGACGCCGAGTGACCCCCGAAGTGACTGGGCTTCCGAGTTTGCTGCCACTAGGCAGGCAGAGGATTATAAAATCTTTAGAGGTGTTTTTTAATTTTGATAACGAGCGCATGCGCCCACCTCATTTTCAGTGAAAGGTTTCAAATCAGTGCAGAATGTCCAAAGTAGACAGGTTAAATGAGGCCTGCGGGAACAAATTTGTTCAATGTTCAATGTTCAAGGTAGACAGGTGTTCAATGTATCCATGCAGGTAACCTCCCATTGATTTTCAATGGGAGTGTGCCGGGACATGAAAAATTGTTCAATGTACGCAGGTGTTCAATTTGACAGGTTCCACTGTACAAAAGTAGCAAGGCGCTAAACAGAGTACTTCTTTGGCAAGGCAACACTATTTTACAGCATACAGCCTATGTAAGGTAAACCTGATAAATAAAGTAGCAGGGCGCTGGACTGAGTACGTTTTTGGCTAGGCAACCAACATCCTATGGCCTAATACAGAGACCACATATAATCGGATGTATGGGTTTAAATCCACTGCGCATGACTGGACAATTACAAATCTTGCTCTGGGCCGCGCACATTCGTGATGTTGTGTATGTATGTGGGAAAGGGTTTCTACCCTACCCTTTAGTTCGAGCAGCTCTATATCTGATACATGGCAGTTGTTTGCGTACTACATGCTGTCTATTCGCCTGTACGCAACTTGTTAAGTATGGCAAACAGACATCTATCAAACGATTTCAATAATAAAATAAAGGCAATGAAACTATACAACAAGGTAGGATATGAATATGGCTAGTTATGGGTGTGTCTCAAGTTATAAATATGAGCCCACTTCTTTGGCTGAGATGCTCATTTTGAATGCTCCGAGACAGTTCTCCAACGGTGTTACACGTGAATAGACAGCATGTAGCAATCAACGGTTATATACAGGAGTTAAGAGTTGCTCGAACTACAGTGCAGACATTTAATTCCTGCACCAGTCCACCGGACGTCTGCCAGTGCCTGGATAGAATGTCAAAAAAAACAAAACAAGCACATTAATGGCCAACGTAACTTTGGATCAAATCCATGTTCAGCTGTGAGGTCATCTACGCTTCCATGCCCAGAAAACTAAATGACGATTGGGCGTGCGATCGCGTATTATGCCCGGTCTGCCCACGCATTTAGTGCGGGAATTAAATGTTGGATTTCTTCAGATTATGCTGCATGTAGATTTTGTTACGGGAATTGTGATGTACAGACATCATGTTTATGGAGCAATCAAAGAATCTAGAGTTTGGGTTAACTAATCCATGAGTTATTATGATAGTATAAATACTGTAAATCACTTAAGTATAGTGGGAACAATGAGATAGCGATATATATATAATAGTGCTCTGACCATATGCGCTATTTCAAAATTCCAGTCTTTATAAAAAATTTAATTGAACTTGCTGCTGCTGTTCCCGTTCACCGCTATACCTAGATCACGCTATCCAGGGCAGTATTGTAATTGCGCTATTTAATGTTCACGCCATATTTAAGTGATTTACAGTAGATTGATAGGAGTTGTAATTTGAGGGTTGTTCATCTAAACGATTTGCAGTATTCATCTGTATGGTGTTGATCATCAATACCTTTACAGTTTTATTGGTTAAAGAATCTCTCCGTGTGGTGTAACTTGAAGGTTATTTATCTAAATATTTTACAGTAAAATGTTTTATTTGTGGTGTTGATCATCAATCATTTTACAGTCTTGTTGAATGTGTTTTGAAGTGTTTGTATTTATCAGCAGATGTGGGTAAAGGCACGTTTAAGGAATCGTGAGTTTGGGTTATTGTGTTTGATAACGTTGTAGAACATTGGACACACTGATATTTCGAGCAATCTGTATAATGCTTTTGATATTTGTTTGAGGCTATTGGTTTTTCATATTTAGATCACATCTTTGTTTTAGGTATTTTTGCTGCGCGTGATTTCTGACGTTTCATATACCACAGATGTCTGATAAAAGTTGTTTGACAGTGTATGCATTTGTATTTTGTACTATTGCGTTTTTGTGTAGCTTTTTCAATGCAGCACCTATAATCAATGTCTTCTGCACAATAGCAACATCTGAATGTTTGCTTTTGTATTTGGTTGGGTTCTAGGTTGCTTCCACTCCCTGACATATTTATTGATTTATAATATCTGTATCTCTCTGTGTGTTTAAATATATATATATATATATATATATATATATATATATATATATATATATATATATATATATATATATATATATATATATATATATACATATATATATATATATATATATATATATATATATATATATATATATATATATATATATATATATATATATATATATATATATATACTAGTATATATATATATATATATATATGTATATATATATTTATATATATATATATATATATATATATATATATATATATATATATATATATATATATATAGATAGATATATATATATATATATAGATATAGATAGATAGATAGATAGATAGATAGATAGATAGATATATGTATATAGATAGTATACAATACAGAAATACAATATTACAATCGCGTTCCAATTTTTACCGTGTACGTATACTGTATTTACGCATGTTTGAGCAGTACTAAATGTCCCATATATATATATATATATATATATATATATATATATATATATATATATATATATATATATATATATATATATA
>OZ012700.1:29581052-29671052 GCA_963942565.1 Maea johnstoni
GGAAGGGCAAATAGAAGGTGAATGGGTAGAAGTTGCATTGAGTAATAGGCATGTGCAGCAAGTGTGCTTGCACGTGACAATACCAATATCGGGAACATATCCTTTATTTACATATTTAAATTAATATATACATCCATTAAACTATAAATTTTCTTGAAGAAATTCTAAACTTTATCACTTATGATATCTTTTTCTGTTGAAAGCAACAAGCTGACCACTTAACAGATCTCATATTCTATGTGAAGGCTAGGCATTACTACACCCATTAAACTATATATATTTTTTGAAGAAATTCTCAAATTGCCGACTGCACCTAAAGATTAAAGTGCCATCCGAAGCATTTGGAAGCTAGAAATAAACTCTTGCAAAGAAAAATACATAAGTAAAAGTTGAATCGGTTTCGATCCTACTACCTACGACAATCCAAGCAGGCAGGCTATCAAAGAGTCCATCGAGTCATGTTATTCAAACGTGGATAAAAACAAATTAATAATCATATTCATAATTTGGGATCGTGCCTAACACACGGAAAAAAATGTTGTTTTTTACTATTTGGCCATCGTTATCAATAACCACCCAAATTTAGATACGTCCCCAAAATGAATTCGACCCCCCTACCTGACCGTGTCAACATGTGGATCCATAAATCGTCCAGTATATGCTAAATAAGATGGCCCAACTCTTACGGTATACAGATCACTCGAATGTCGTTAAAAACCAATTAAGAGATTACGAGCGCCAAAACAACTGAAAAAACTTTGGCGATATACCGACTTTATCCCGTTGCCGATGAAAACACAATAATGAATATAGTTATATGTGTTTTCAAGTCGTTAAATCTATCATAGGGAAAATGAATGTCAGTTAGAAAATAGGGAAAATGAATGTCAGTTAGAACTGAGGTATTAAGAACAAGTCAAACTGCCATGAGTGGATTGCATTCAGGTAACTGGCTAGCCGATCCTGCCAGTAGGAACAATACTCCCTAATTAGTGATTGCTATCAATTAGTATTAGAACCTATCCTATTGTGTATACAACTCAAATGGAGATTATGTCAGGGAAATCCTACCTACATATATGAGTGAAATTACTTTGTAAAGCAGTTAGGCTGGAGCCTCTGTGCAGGAGACATCCCTTACCGGCCAAGATGGGAATAAAGATAGTAAATATCCAAGCATGTCTTGATAGTGATTTTTTCTCTACAATAATTGGTGGAGAAACCAGGGTTCCCACTCTTTAGCTGGGTACACTTTCCTTGTACTTCTGCAGGTAAAGCACACACATTCTGAATTCCCCAAGTCAAACCAAAGCATGCAACACAATTCACACAAGTAAGGGATGGACATTCACCACAGGTGAACCATCTATGATCAGGAAATGCACAAGAAATTGTTACAACCAACCCAAGATTGCAAGGGACCAGAACAGCTGGAAATGACAATTTTGTGATAAGGCTACTTTTCACCACTCTCATGCTCATACATGCCCAGCTCAATCTGCACAATGTAATCTATGTAAAAGATTTGGTCATTTTGCAAGAGTTTGCTTCTCAAAATTTCAAAAGAATTCCATTAAAAATGTTCAAAATGTACTACCTAAGATACACAGATAATCAGAAAAGAAACTTCAACGAGACAAGTTTAGATTCCAAGCTTTTAAAGAAAGGAAACACTTAGCCTCTTTTCTTCCATTTCACACTCTGAATGATGGAGAACTAGACAGAATTGCAGACAAGAATTCGGGAATTAAAATTAAGATTGAAAATCAAAAAGAAGAAAACACCATGTTAAAAAATGAAAATACTAAATTAAGAAATGAACTAAGTAGTCTACAAAACCAGTTAAAGGAGAACGGAAAGAGATTTGAAGAAAAGATAAGTAAAATAAGGCAAGATAATTCAGTAACAATATCTATTCTTCTTGATCAAAGATCACAAGCAAAAAATAAACTTTTTGAATTTAAATACAAAGCAGAGGCTGATATTCTTTCAAAATGTATAGAAATTCAGCGTCAAACACTTCTGTTTACAGAAAAACAGACATTTCTTGAGTCAGAGAATCACAGATTAGGCTCAGAGAGAAATGATGCACAAGACAGAGAAGAGTTTCTCTTGTCAGATATAAAAGAATTGAAATAACAATTAAAGAAAGCAAGTAACATTCCACAAAACCATCAACAAAGTTCAAATCATCAATTTAGAAAGAGAAATTACCAAAGATAATCAAATGATTTTTGTTTTATCATTTTTGCTAAAGAATGTAATACATACATAGCAGATTATTTGGGGCTGAGCTACGAGTGTGTGGAAGGTGCTACGCACTGCCACAAAAGCATTTTTGAGACTGTTATGCGGCATGTTCTAATTCAAGTATTCAAGAGACTGAATCCATCCCTCATTTGGAAAGCAGAGGGCACCAAGGGACAAATGCAAGGAATCCACACTACAATTCTATACAATGTACTTCTGTCCTCGCCACAAGCTTCCAAATGAACCAGGGATACCATGTGAACTGTGTGATAGAAGACCGAGTCCTGGGAAGCATTTTCTTTGCTGAACTTCATACAAATATATGTAATACTGCATTATGATACATATATACTAGGCTCCGAATATACAACACAGCAGCTTCCAACGTAATGAACATTGAACTACATGCTGGTAACTAAGAGCTTACATTCTAGCTGTGAAATCTTCAACCCTAAACTTGCCAAGATTACAAGAGTATTACAGATGAAAGACTGCTATATTGCTATGATGACTCTATAATACGATGCCCAAAATTGTCAGAGAAACTTTACCAAGCTAAAGATACATTGGCATTGAATACAGAACTTCAAAGTGACATTGACAAAAACAATCCTAACATAATACACAAATTGCTTAAATTACAATTCGAAGGACTTGATTAACAAACTCTAATGGACAGATTTACAAACATGAATCTTGTACGACTGTTACTTATGTAAATGACAACGAAACTTTTGAATAATTTTATTTTACTGAGAAACATTTTATCATAATTGATTTAAAGATCTTGAACAATGAGGTCTGGTGAATGACCTACTGATTTGATCAATTTGTATTTCCTGTATTTTAAGGACATGACACTAAGACCTTTAAAACTTTCTCAATGCTATGATAATATCTATAATCTTCAACTACAGGAACATTGTGATTAATCTATCAATGTATATGCAGTACATATAAAAGGTCTTGAGTCTCTCAAGACACGGTCACCGCGGTAAATAACTGGGGGTAGGTGAGCGGGCACCGCTCAAACCACTTCCCCAGAATATACATGTTCTGGGGCCGGGCAGATATGTCAATTGACCAGGAACGAGGTGTTCGCGGTAACCGCATTTACCGCATGTTCAGCAGGTTTTTAGCTGGTTTTCCAAGATATATATATATATATATATATATATATATATATATATATATATATATATATATATATATATATATATATATATATATATATATAATATATATAGCAGATTGGATAGGACAGCTGGAAATAATCTATAGGAAGAATGTGAATAAAAATATGGCAGTCTCAAAACCTATTGGTTACCGGGTTAAACGACTGAATATATCTAAAAATATGATGACAAAGCGAATACAAGTCCCTAAATCAGTCATAAACTAATGAAATGCAGAAATATTAGTGTCAAAAGTACTGATAATCTCATCATACTAAGTTACCATCCAATATTTAAGAGAGGAGATGTGCTGGATAAAAGCCTTTTTAATTGTACTAAAAATGTTCTTGGCTGAAACAGGCCTAACATACCTTTGCCCATTTAAATTATGGGTAACATTTTGAAAATATTAATGTAAGGAATCAGTTTGGTCTGAGAGGCATCCCCCTTAATTCAAAAGGAGGGGATTTAAGATTTGTAGAGAGCTCCTCCATATAAAAAGGCTTTATAATTTGGCAAGCAGTAGGAAACATCAACACAGTATGCCACAACAACTACCATCAGCTCTGTGATCATACGTCAAATAGGAACAAGCATAGCAGGTCTCACTTTATATACCATTTTTGGGAGCTACTCGTTATAGTGTACTTCAAACTGATATGGTCACAAAGGAAGAGGGACACTGCATAATCTTTCACACCCTTTTATTTGAATTTCAGATAGGACAGCTCAAAGGATTTGGTATTGATGGTTATTCAGAATATGGTCAAATGAATAAATGATAACATGACCATATTAAAAATGACTAAATGACTATGTTCTGAATATATGTGCATCTAAATTAGGGTGGGATATTGTTAAGAGGTACTGGTAATGGTAAAGGTATCCTTTCAAAAAGAACCATATTATACCATTATATTCCTTAAAGGTACTCATAACTATATTAAGACTTAGAAGTTATTATTTTGATTGTCCAGGATCCTAAATCTTGGATGAGTATTCCAAACAAAGTTTATAAAGTAACAATGCAAAAAAGTACCATTATCAGTATTGTTAGAATAGAATACTATCTCCTTGGTACCTACACCTGTACCATACCATTTCATTCTTAACCATATCCATCCCTAATCCTAGCACATTGTGACAACACCTTGATTTATATAAGTATTTAGTCACATTTTCAGCTGTCATCATGGGTTTCCTTACTATCCAATTACTCTTCAACCTTATGAGGCATCCAATGTATTCTATGCCCCCTAAACATATTGTTTGGTCTCGATGTTGCCATTTTTGATTCATGTTATGGCTTAAACATTGAAACAGTGACCATCTTGAATTTCTTCAAGAGTAAATCAGAATATGACTCCTTGATTGTTCTGTGAATTTTGTACCACAACACACATCTGTTCGGACACCAAGGTTATCATTCCAGTGCAAACAAAGGGAAAGTTATGGCGAATACCCTTAATTGGTGGCCATATTGTATGCCATATTGGATTTCTTTAAAGTTCCAAACCCAAGGCAACCTCATGGATAGTTTCATTGAATTCTTTGGCCCCAGAAACATAAGATGAGACACCAGTATTATCATCATAGACCTGGTATATGGGAAGTTATGCCTAAAACCATAGAATCGGACATTTTGGACGCCATCTTTGATTTCTTCAAAATGCAAATTCAGCCCAACCTCATGGATGGTTTCAATGTATTCCTTGGCCCCAAAAACATATGTTTAGACACCAAAACTTTCATCCTAGGGCAAACACAAGTGGAGTTATAGCTTATACCCTGAATTGGCAGCCATCTTGGACGCCATCTTGAATTTCTCAAAACGCTCAAGGGTGACCTAGGTTCACCCGGCAGATTCTGAAAGAGGACACTCTAAACTATCAATATCAGTTGAGAAAAAAACTTTATGAAAAATTTCTAGGTTCACCCAAAATATTGGGTTTGGCTACCGGACTATATATATGTATATTATATAGGGCTACCTAAATTACTACGTGGCTTAATAACTACCCGACTAAATAGCAATCTGCCTTAAGAGCTACTTTAATAAAGGGTAACCTGCCTAAATAACCGAATAAGTGTTGATGCTCTAAGACTTACTAAAACATAAATAATGGGAAATCTGCAAAGGATTGTTTAACTGTTAAGAACTAATCTTTACAACAAATCAGAACCTCAAGATTACCACCATTTTTTATGAAAGTAAACAAACTGTATCAGATAGACATGAAAGTCAAACTAAGTCAGTATAATTGATTGCTATTGAAAAACAAGTTATTACAGTACTGATGAATGTTCTTAAACAATTGGTTCTGTTTGTGGGTTTGTGTTTTATGATAACTGTAACAATACTAAGATTTTATACTAGTGCTGGGTGAGCCTTTTTTTATTGAGCAAGTGCAAGACATAGACTGACTAATCATTAGTGGAACTGCCTCGCTTTACATAGTATTTAGGGAGGTTACCTAGTGAAGACTGATAAAGAAGGGGCTGGCAATGAATGAATGAATGGATGAATACTTTTTTTAAAGCACATTGGCAATAACGGTCATTTAGTGCCCTAAAATATTAGTAAAAAGTGGTCCTTGGTCTTTGTTGAGGAACAATGAAAAAGCATAATCATTCTAGGTGATAGAAGAAAAAGAGGGAGATAAATAGCAGAGTCTTCAGATTCAAAGAGGACCAAGTATAATTTAGATGCAGGGTACCAATTCCAAGAAGTACTTAATTACTTTGCACCAATTAAGACAAGACATAGACAGGACATGTCAAGTATATTGGGTGTGACACTAGTTATCTCTCACTATAAGTGGATTACAGCACATAACCTATGACAGGCTCATTTAATCTATATCATAGCTATGTGTGCGTTTGGATAATTCTTTTGATATAATAATATAACATACTGAAACATCGAAGTTACACCTTAGGTTAATTATCTTGAGGTAATTCTGGTATGTACAATAATCGCGGTTGTTAAGTTCAAGCTTAAACCATAATTACTTAGGGGGATATGAAACAGAAAGATCATTAGATGTTATAATGGGCAATTAGTGCTCGAAAATGTAATGGATTGAATCAAGCTAAAAAGGTAATTTACACTATGTTGTCACGAAAAAACTTTTGATACCATCACTCCTCTTTGACCGACTAAGACAATGTATACCTTAAAGTTTTCAATCTGCCCCAAATGTTAGACACATTTCACCTGGTTCCAAAACATTTACCTGTTCATGATACGTGAAAATGATACGGATTCCATTTGGCCATTGTCAGATGTCAATCAAATCTGAAGGGCAGTTTGCTTTAGAAAAGTGAGTATTATTTTACACTTTCACGATATCTATTCTTTTTAGTTTTTGGCAGTCAAATTGCTTTTCAGCTATGGCAATCGCATGACCAGCTTGTCAGCTAGGACCATTTGCCGGTAGATAAGTGCCCTTAAGATACTTATGGAATACCTAGACTCCTTTTTATTTCTTTACTAACCTAATGAACCAAGACTACCGAGCTGTCTGCTAATCAATCTCCACCTTAAGTTAACTGACTCATCAGTTCTCGTCTGATTTTTTATGCGTAATTTGATTGGTGTATTTAGCTTATGTTATATGTATATGATTTATTACATTTTCTGTATGATTTTGTATCTCTTAATAGTACAGCCAATCAACATACATACATACATACATACATACATATATAGATACATACAGACAAACAGAAATACATACATACATACATTACAAATTACAATTGGATATCCACTACTGTACAACATTTCCACGCTTTCATATTAGATTTTGCACTCATTACCTCTTGAATAACCATTTCATTTCAACCCATGGGGCCTTTCAGAAATGGACACACACATAAATATGATCAAACCAAGCCAGAATGCAAGTATTAACTATGCTAGCAGTACTAATTTCGAAAGTTTTCATGAAGAGGAATTTTTGAAAGTGTTTGTTGATGGCGTTTTAGCAAACTGCCTTCCTGATTTTTCCTGCAAGTTATACAAATAGATAAACACTTTTTCCCAACACAATGTAGTCACATTTCTTTCCTGCATCGCACAACAGGAGGCGTGTGGAGGTTTTAGAATGATGTCATATCATGCATATTTCGTACCTATGCCCACTCGCTTCCCCTTGTCATTCATTGGTTATGCAGAAAAGTTTTGTACCTCTCTCTCTCTCTCTCTCTCTCTCTCTCTCTCTCTCTCTCTCTCTCTCTCACTGTGCAGTTATCATTTAGGAAATGTGTAGCCAGTGCATTTCGTATGACTTTCCAATTAAATATTCAAATAAAAACTCATGCAGAACCCATACATATCCACCTCTCATTGCTATTTTATATCTTACGCTCTAATTTGTATGGTAGGAAGTGCGAAGGGGTTGCAATTATCCTGTCATTAACCGCTCTAACATGCTTATCTTATATGATTTATGTTTATGTCGTTACTTTTTGTTCCACAGCTTACTTGGTATTAGAATAATAGAAGCATAACTATCATAATAATAAAGAAATAAAATAGTCTGCAATATGTTGGCTTGGGGTTTATTGTCTGAACAGAGGGAGGCAGCTTGTGTTTCATTTGTTAAATATAAGTTTTTGGCCAGTATGCTACATGTACTAGCCTGGAGAAATTACCACTGGGGTTTGCATGTTGAATGAATTATTGTATAGTCGGAAAACTCCAGTATCAATATTTGGCTAAACCATTGATTTCTCCAAATCCTCAAAGGTGCCCAAATGGTAAAGAAAAAAAGAATTGTCCATGCCAACCACTACAGTTTCTACCCTATTATTGATAAACTGAATCACCTTAGTAAACGTGGAACTAAGGGGAAAAGGGTGGAATATTATTAGTTACGCCCTGTTGGAAAATGGAATCCGGCCTGATATCCAACCGAAGTCATCCAGATCTCACGAGGCGGAGCCGAGTAGGATCTGGATGACTGAGGGCGGATGGCAGGCCGGATTCCACTTTCAACAGGGCGTAACGAATTTATCACCTGCTCTTTCATGCTAAGAAAAAAGAATAAATACATCTCAATGAACCGTTCACGAGGAGAATCTCAGTAGGGCCGGTCCTAACCAGAGCCGGACAGAGAGCCAGCGCAGATTCACTGCCGCTAATTTGACGGTAAAGCATGGGGAAAAATCAACAAAAAACAATCCATATCCGTTCTGACTAGTCTTATCTTGAAGTTCCATACAATTCTACCGATATTCATGAAAAGCTGAAGTGACGAACTGGACAAACACGTGCTTTTGACCATTTTCCACACAATGCCCATGCGCACCGCTGGAGGTCAGAACGAGGCTGGTGACCTCAAGGCTGTCAGAGTGGTGATATCAAATTAAATTTGTTCTCCAAGTGGTGGTATTGAATTCTGCCGTGTGGTATTGAATCTGCAATGGGTGAACGGCTCCAGATCTAACACCTATTGACCAATCAGCATCAAGAATCATAGCAGAGCAGGTGATAAGAATATATATCACCGTTTTGAGTGTATTTTGCTATAGTTGCAGAGGTAAAAATATACAAATTGGGTGAAGTCTAAGCCAAGTATAAACTCCCAATGGCGTTATGGGTTATATGGTATAGGTGACTAATTAGCATGACTAATGATGTTGTTATTCATTTTGATGTGGCAGGAATAACGCTCAGATCAATTTTGAAGGTGAGATATGTTTTCAATATCCTCAGCCTTATTTCCAGGTTTTTACATTCCTGGACGTATCTGCGTCTTAATTGACATAAACTGATGGAAATCGTCAGTGCCTTTGTGATATTTGTCCATCTGATCCCTGCTGATGACGCTCTCAGTCGCTCAGCATAGTAGTAATTGATATGTTTAACGTGGCATGTATTGAGATATTAACTAGCTAGCAGCTTCCAAAAAGTCAGCCTTACCGCTGAACCAGTCAGTCGGAGGAACTGATTCTTGGACGTGAAAGCTTTTCATCTCGGATTATTCATTTCTGGAATGTCCCATCACCAGGGATATATACAACGTGACGCAACAATATGTCACGTAAAAACATCAAAGATCCGATATGAAAAGCTATCTCGTACAAGAATCAGTTCCTCTGTGACTGATTGAACAGTTAGTCTGACTTTTTGGAAGCTGCTAGCTAGTTTATGTATATACAGTCAAACCTGACCGAGAGACCACCCCCGAATAAGGACCCCCTCATGACAAAGAGAAATCCCCCCGAGAGAAATTACTCTATATTTCCCCTCCGAATAGAGACCCCTTGTCAACAAAGACCAGAGACCGCCTTTTTTCTTCCAAAAGTCCATGTTTCACCTGTGAATAAGGACCACTTTCAGAAATAGACAGTTCCAAGTCTCTTTGTTGACAGAAATTTCTTATCCTGATTTTCAGGAAGTCATAACCATTACTTTTTTGTGAAGGGATTAAAGGGATACATACCACACACACACACACATGCAGCAGTGGGATACGATTGTAATTTAACCCAAGCCTGGGTGGGGACCTGTGTAAGTTAAATTTAACCCAAGTCAGCTAATGTTCAATTGCAATTTTGTCATCCTTTGTCTTGATGAAAAATGAGGTCACAAGTCTTTAGTTTGCTTTGAGATTTTGTGCAGTACGGTTGATAACCTAGGTAGATGCCACCTAAAAGGAAGTTTCTTACCTTGGTAGAAAGAGTTAAGGTAATAGAGCTCAACAATAGGAGCAGAAGTGCTCGTAAGATAGCCGAGGACTTAGGAGTTGGAAAAACCCAGGTTCCCAAGTACATGTATATCTTACTCATTCTGAATGAGCAACTTTCTTATTCTGAATGCTCATATATATGATAACTGCCAAGACATGCACTGCTTTTCCTAGTTCACCTTTATTTGTGGTATTATGAAATATAATATGTGATATTAATAAACCTTTTAATCAGTTACAGTATAGTCCTATTTACATTCTACCCACCAATTTGTGATTTATTTTTAAACAGATAAAACAGACAAAAAAATAGTATGCAGTCTACGCACCCTTATGAAAATAGCATAAGTAATCAACCCCCTGAACAAAGCCCACTTGTGAACAAAGACCGTTTTTTTACTTCCCATTTGTGCGCGGTCTTTATTCGCAAGTATAACTGTATACATATTGATATATATATATATATATATATATATATATATATATATATATATATATATATATATATATATATATATATACATATCTATATGTATACATATCTATATATATACATATCTATATATATATACATATCTATATATATATATATATATATATATATATATATATATATATATATATATATATATATATATATATATATATATATATATATATATATATATATATATATATATATATATATATATAAAGACATAGGAACCCTAGAAGTCTAAATTAAACTTTCTGGCAAAGAATCAGGGAAAAGAGAAAGAAAGTCAACCTATGAGACAAAGGACGACAACCTGCTAAAATGACCGTATTGACATGTACATAACCATTATCCATCACAAATTATTTTCATACTTTGACTGAAATGTCGGGTATATATGTGCACATGTGCATAGGAAACAAGTTAGTACAGATAGACACATCTAGAAAATAAGACAAAAAAGTAAACATCTCACATAAGATATAGATGCAAGAAGTACAAAGAAGTAAGGGATTCTTGACAAAGAAGTATGCCACAAATATGCTACTAGCGAAAACAAAATAACAGGGAGGACAAAAGCCACCAATTAACTGATCAACAAAAATCAAATCTATAGCAAGTATGTATGTGTCGTGGAAGAACCACAAATTCAATAACACTATCAGGTAGACTGTGAAGGGCTATAAAGCCTTCCACTAAATGATACAATAACTATCTATTTCCATACGTTTTTCCCATCCTATGGTGGTACAGTTTTATTGCTGAACGTTGACACTTGTTACGGACCAATCAGGATGGTTGTTATTGGAATGAGGTTCGCCTCTGTTGATACCTTCGATCTTTTTGGCCACCTGCGCATCGTTCATTTTTATTAGATCAATGTGACAGTCTGTGTTATGGAAACCTGTATTTAAGGCCGTGCTTGAACAATCAAACCACAGACTTTTGTCATTTTCTCCACCATGGTCGAGGAAAGAGCGATTGGCATTATTCAGGCACTGATCTGCATCCTGGCAGCAACTGCAGGTAGGATGAAACGTTTGTTTGTTTGTTCACATATCAAAAAGGTGTTTATCATTGAATACAGTGTAGTTTTGAGATGTTTACATAAGTATGTAAATTTTATCCTCCCACCTTCCCCTCTTCATTATAATGGACGCAGCTGTGATTTTTTAGACTACCACTCACAAGAGTAAGATACCAAATGTCACAAAGCCTAACAAAGGCTTTTGCAAAAGCAGGAATAATATTTGGCTATTTAACCTATATGGAATCTTTCAGGTGGATATGCACAGAATTTGGCATAGTTTACAGTTTGCAATTGCACTTCTTATTTCCAACATTATATTCTGAAAATCAAAAATATCGGATATCCTCCCCTCAGTGTTGATCTTACTTCCACGTTTGTGCAGTGTTCTGACCGCTACCTTCATTTGCATTTTAGAAAGCAGATGGAATCAGTAACAAATGCATGATATACATAGGCTCTTGGTATCATGTCTGGTTCGTAAATAGATGTATAGCTAGTATTCCATTATAAGGTAAAGGTATTCAGTTTATAGTCTTGTATCCACCGAAACGCTAACCCTCCCCTAGCAGGCACTGTACACACGAAAACCATTTCAATCCCCCGGGGGATATTCCAGAGCAACTGGCAGCATATAGAGCACACGCTCTAAGCACTGCCTCATTTATGCCAGGTACCCATTTTGCAGCTGGTAGACTGAAGCAATATGGAATAAACTGTCTTGCCCAAGGACATATCAAAGTGCCCCGGCTGGGAATTGAACCAGCGACCCTCTGATTACTAGTCCGACACCTAACCAACTGAGCTACTTGGTCCCCATATGTGCATGTAGTGAAAATGATAAAAGCAAATGTTTATGGTATTACTTTTAATCTAAATAGTACCTTGACCCCATTAAGAGACATCAGAAATGACATTACTCCCATTCTCCATAAATTTGGATTGCACTTGATCAGTGCATCTTCATGAGGTCTATAAGAATATCTCACTTCTTACTGAAAAACATTGGAACCTTCGCCAAAGAAAATGTTTCACAATCTTTTTTGAAAAGGAGGCTCAGGCACATGAGTGAAAGAGCTTTTTAGTGCGGGGAAAAAAACGCCCCTTACCCCCTCCTCCTTTAATTCTTAATGTACCCAGGACCCAGACGGACTCAATTCAAGAGGTGGAATTTAGGATTGAGGGTGTTATGTTTTTATATGACACGCGAAGTTGTGCGGAGACAGGGCGCCCAGATGGAGAAAAAATAAATCAATCTCATTTAACTCTAGAGACGAAAGCTGATCCCCAGCCCACACTACATCACCCCACGTTGTTATCGAAAGATGATTCAAATAAGATTTCCAAAATGAGTAGCAGAAATCGACTTATAACAAACCGTAGGTTTCAGTTGGTTTCGAACCCTGTACGTAGTGTGTGTTAAGCCGATGTGATAACCAATACGTGTTGGAGCTAAAATCATGCTATATCGTGGCGATTTTGTTTAGTTAAAGTAACAGTGACGTGACAGCAGATTTGTTTGCGAGTGAGAGGTTCGAAGGTGGCTGGATAAACCTAACAACGCAGCGTCTTCTTCCGACGTCTCTCACAAGTAGTTCGTTTATCACACGGTCATTAGCAATGCAACGAAGCCAGGTATACGACATTTTACTGGCAGATGATCATAATGAAATGTTTCAAGTGTGAAAAAAGGCATTGAAAGGTTATTTGTGTGGTCACGCGATCACTATATTTCCCCAGGTTGCTGACTATTGAATTCCTATTTATGAGGATGCGCAGAACATGAAGCTAGACTGCAAAAAAAAATCAAAGAATTCGCGCAAAAAACTCTAGCTTCCTCCCTCTGAACATTTTACCCTTCCACCCCTCACCATTTAAAAAATGGATCAAAGGAAATTTTCGCCCCCCCCCCCATTTCAGAATACTCAGGACCACCCTCCAGCAATTCTGAACCATTATTTTTAACGACCCCCACTCCCCAGAGTTCTGATTGCCCCCCCCCCCCCCAATTCAGAATACCACGGACAATCCTCCAGCGATTCTGTTTTTTAAGGACCCCCACTCCCAAAAGTTCTGAATGCCCAGGACTCTGCCACCCCCCTCCCACCCCCCCAATTCTGAATTGGTATTAATCCACCAAAAAGTGGTGGGGGGATTTAGTTTCTAGCTTCCTCCCTCTGAATTGTTTTCCTGTACGCCCCTCACCTTTTAAAAAATGGAACAAAGGAAATGTTTGATTACCATTTCAGAATACCCAGGACCACCCCCAGCAATTCTAAACTATTTTTTTACCGACCTCCACTCCCCAGATTTCGAATGCAAAGGACTCCACCCCCGCCCCCCAAATTGTGAATTGATATAATTTCACGCCCACCCCTTCCGCCAAATTCTGAATTGTTTCTGCCCAACCCCACAGCTTGGATGAAATTTCGCCTCTTAACCCACCCCTCCCCCTAAACCCAATACAGAACTTTATTTTTCTTTTTTTTAACGACTCCCATTGCCCCAAGTTCTGAATACCCCTCCCCTTTCTGCCAGCCCCCCCCCCCCCCCCCCCCCACCTCGTTTTTAGTTGATTCAGCTCAGAGGAAGTTTTGCACCTTATCCACCCGAATTCTGAATTTCCACTACCCTGAATTCTTATCGCCTAGGACCCCCCAAACTTCCCATGAATTTTGAAATTTTCTCGACCCCCCCCCCCTGAAAAAAAGTTAATGGATCAGCAGCTTATCGGAAATTTTGCCTTCCCAATTCTAAATACCTAGGACTACTCCCCCCCCCCCCTAAATTCTGAATTGGTGTAATTTCACGCCCAGCCCTTCCGCCAAATTCTGAATTGTTTCCGCCCTCTCCCCTCAGCTTGGAGGAAATTTCGCTCCTTACTATCTCCCCTCCCCATTCCACAAATTATGAATTGTTTTCCCCCAAGCCACACCCCTCCTCCCGCCCACAAGTGTATCAGCTCAGAGGACGTTTTGCACCTTATCCACCCGAATTCTGAAATCCCACTAACCTGCATTCTTAATGCCTAAAATTTTCCATGAATTTCGAAAAAAAAAATTAAATGGATCAGCAGCTCGTCGGAAGTTTTGCCTTCCCAATTCTATATACCTAGGACTACCCCCCTCCCCCCCCCCCCCAAATTCACAATTGGTATTATTCCACCACCATCCCCCTTCAAATTCTGAATTGTTTCTCGCCCTCCTCCCTCAGCTTGGAGGAAATTTTGCCCCTTATCCCACTCCCTCTAACCCCAGTTATGAACTTTCTTTTTTTTCAGCAACCCCTATTGCCCCAAGTTCTGAATAGTCAGGACCTGCCCCCTTTCCCACGAATTTTTAATTGGCATCATTCCCCCCCCCCCCCCCCCCCCCTTCGCAAAATTATGAAGTTTTTCGACCCCCTCCCCCCCTCCACGTTTTAGGTGAATACGCTCAGAGGACAGTTTGCCCCTTATCCCCCTAAATTCTGAATACCCCCTAACCCAAATTATGAACTCTATTTTTTTAAACGACCCCCCTGAGTTCTGAATTTGAGGGGGGGTCGAAGTAATGCCAATTTAGAATTGGGGGAGGATCCTGGATACTCAGAACTCGTGGTAGCGGGGGTCAATGATAAAAGAAAGAGAGATATAATTCAGAATCAGCGGAGGTGGTACCTAGCTATTCAGAATGAAGGGGGATAAGGGGCAAAAAGTTTCTCGGAGGTGAATCATTTAGAAAGTTTGTAAGGCGTTCTTTTTTAGAATTTTGGAAAGAGGGGTTAGAAATGATTCCAATTCAAAACTCGGGCTGCTGGGGTCAGTAAAAAACAAAATTAGAATCTAGAATTAGGGTAGGGGGTTGGGGTCCTGGGTATTCAGAATGAGGAGGGGTGAATGGACAACATTTACTCCTAGCTAATTAATTTCAAAAAAGTGGTAGGCGGGGGATGAATTGAGGTCGAAAAAAAACACAAAAAGACAGTAGGCCCTATCCTTTGCAACAGATAATCTCCGTTGCCACACCTGTTTCCCTAATTCTGACGGAGTGAGTCGTATGGTAGACGAGTGTGCCGACATGATTCTTGCCGTAAACAAATATAAATAAAAGAACAGGTGCTTTTGATGCTGGTTTTTATAGTCGGACAGCTCTCCGGGAGGTCCGCTCAATGCTCGCACAAAGGCCAACACCTCAAAATAGATTCAGGCAGTATCCCGAGGAATGGGACCATTAAAGGCCATAAATATCACCTAGTGATAATTGATATTTGATAGAGCGCCCTTTCCACCTGTAATGTTCAAACGCGCTTTAGAGAAAGTCAGTGGACAGTTGTCATGGTCCATATAGTTAATTACAACATGTTGCCCTAGTAACAAGGCATGATTATTTTTGAACAGATGATTTTTGTATACGGTTTTCTTATACGGATTGTCGTCATGGCAACAGAATCACCACCTCAGGGTTTAAATATCAAAATAAAAAAAGAATTTCTTTATTTATGAGTTTAATTTCCAATTCGTATGTTTTACAAAAGTGGAAGGTATTGTTTTCTAGTGTTTAGACAAGAAGATATTGCTCCCCAATGAACTTATTAGACATCAAGCAGGCTGTCTGCTTCTCATTCCAAACAAAATGGCCGCCAGACTGTCTGCAGTTGCTTGAAATGATATTGTGTTTTAAAAAGGTGAACAACTAAAAGTCTATGTTATAATAGTGACAGAGCCTGTACCAGACTGACTCTGTTGGGAAATACAGAGCTTCGGGTGTTGAATGAGCCATCTAAACGCCAAAGCCGCATTCAACACCCGCAGCTCTGTATTTCCCAACTGAGTTGTCTGGTATGTATATATATATATATGAAGTTTTGCATACTATCAGCAGCCTTGATGTTGCCAGGGAGCTCATTCCAAAGGCGTGGTGCATAGGCACATAATGCTCTGTCACCAAACCTTTTCAGATTAGTGAGTGGTATCTGTAATAAGTTCTTAGTGTTTGATCTTAGAGTCCTTGTATTGGCTTGTTTGACTTACAGTTCCCTCAAGTATATAGGGGCACATCTTGCATGCATTTGAAAGTCATAAGCAGAATCTTGAACTCAATCCTTTTCCTGGTGGGCAGCCAGTGAAGATCTTTTAGAACTGGTGTAATGTGATCATACTTTTTGGAGCCACTAACCACTCTTAGACTAGCAGCATTGTTTTGGACTTTCTGGAGCCTGCATAGCAGCTCATCAGTGATTCCACAGAGAAGTCGATTACAATAGTCAAGGCGTGATGTCACCAGTGAGATGATGGCACTCTTGGTTGTATCAGTATTGAGAATTTTTTTAATTTTCCAATGTTCCTAAGGTGGTAATTTGCAGACTTGATAACTTTTGGTACATGTGCAGACATATTCCTGTTCGAATCAAAAAAAGCACCCACATTACCGACCGGTTCATTAAAAACTGGCACTATTACACCATTTACGGTAATACTAAGAATGGAGATTTTCGCTCGCATCTGTAAGGTACCCATGACCAGCACCTCTGTCTTGTCTTCATTCAATTTCAGTTTATTTTGAGACATCTATGTATAGATGTCTGTGAGGCAGTTTTCCAACTTAGCTACACCTTCGTCCACTACACGCTGCATGATAGGTTTGATAGAGATGTAGAGTTGTGTTTCATCCACATAAGCATGGAGTTCTAGACTATGCTTTCTTATAAGTATTCCTAAGGGTAAGAGGTAAATCAGGAAGAGCAGAGGGCCTAACATTAATCCTTGCACACACACACATATTATATATATGTATATATATATATATATATATATATATATATATATATATATATATATATATATATATATATATATTTATATATATATATATATATTTATATATATATATATATATATATATATATATATATATATATATATATATATATATATATATATATATATATATATATGTATATATATATATATATATATATATATATATATATATATATAGAGAGAGAGAGAGAGAGAGAGAGAGAGAGAGAGAGAGAGAGAGAGAGAGAGAGGTTATCGTCAATAGAGGGCACTGCAAAATTTCCCGCCAATGCCAAGCCGATGACGCTTGGAGCGTAAGATGACGCCGAACGATGAAATAAATGTTGCAGAGTTTAAAAATCTATTATGTATTACTTGGATAGTATTAAAATAAATATTTCCAATTTAAATCTTAGCATTAAGAGGAAAAAATATAAAGAAATAGGCTACACAGGTGCCTCGGCACTGGAAAAAAGATGGCGGTGCCCTTAGATTGTTCTGCGATTTATAATATAGGCCTTATGCACAGTTCGGCCATATTGGATTCAAAACGAGGCTTGCCTCCTACACAAGTGCTTGACAACAGGTTTAGCATGGTAAACTGCTGCGTACCTCAGTGCAATTATGGTCCTGCATTTAGGCCAGATTTGCCCTTTCGTTGTATCCCAAATGATAATACATATATATATATATATATAGTAAATAAAAGAAGAACCTGAAAAAATATTTCTAGGAAAACTGAATTTATCTATTGAAAAATGACATTGATTTGATTTGATTTGATTTTATTCGGTCTAGTACAATGTGTATTACATAGCATTTGGCATACAAAAAAATATCATATATAAAGGTGACTAGTTGGAGTGTCATTAACTGCTATGCAATAGAAATCTAACCAGACACAGGATATATACACTAAAAGTTAGAAACTTATTTCCATAGTGGTCCCAGTCTTCCCAGAGTCCAATGGCATCTCATGTAATGATCAACCTCACTGCTCAAGATTGACATAACAACAATATATCATATAGTATAATACAAACATTCAGACTAGAATTGATGAATTTCTTTTTTTTCTTATGAATCAGAGAGGATTGACATGAAATGTTTTTTGCATCTCACTTTAAAAAGAGATTTACTGAACGTAGTCTGGATCTCATCTGGCAAAGAGTTCCAGATTTTGGCACCTATGTAGTGGAAGGACTTCATACCATATGAACCAGCCTTTGGTAAAATCAAAGCATTAATACTGTGTCTGGTGTAATAGTGGTGGGATTCATTTACTCGTTCAAAAACCTGAAGATACTCTGGGGCCTGTTCATCGATGCAGTTAAATACATGGCTTGCGGCCAGATATTTTATTCTGTTTTCAATGTTCATCCACTTAACCTTATTGAAGTCGTTGGCTACCAAGTGTGTTCTGTTTGAGTAGTTTAATACATATCTAATCATTTTATTTTGTACGACCTGAAGGCGACTCTGTAAGAATTTTGGTAGACCATGGTAATAGAAATTGCTGGCGTAGTCTATTCTCGACTGAATCAATGCCATGCAGACAGTTTTTCTGCAGTACTGATTTAGGAACATTTTCTTTCTGTAAAGGAATTTGAGACTGGCATTAGCCTTATTGATGATTTTCTGAGCCATAGATTTTCCTGACAGGTCTTGGTCTAGTTGACCCCCCAGGTATGTTACAACCTCTTTCCCTCCCACTTTGATACCATTACATGAGATTCTTAGAAACTTATGTTGTTTTAACTTCCTATTTGAGGCAAATAGGATAGACTCTGTCTTTCCCAGGTGGAGTGAAAGTTTGTTGTCTATCAACCACACATTTAATTTGGTAAGTTCCTCGCTGAGCTTTTGTTCAATATCGATGATGTTCTTCCCTCTGATCAAAAGAGCCGAATCATCAGCATACAACAAAAGATCACAGTCAACAGCTGAGTCAACATTGAGCAGTTATAGGGAATTAAAGTTAAAATTGAGCTAAAATTCTAGCATTGGGCAAATTTAAGGCCCTGTATATATAGTGTCTGGATGTCTGCTACCTTTTTCTGGTGTCTAAAGGCCAGAAAAGAATTTGAAACAGACTAATGAATATATAAAACACATCTGTTAAGTTGTTTAATTAATCTTTTTACCATCTGCAACCCCTTACTTATCAATTTATAAATCACAACTACAATTACTTTAGGACACCAACTAGCATACTAGGCATGAAACATCCTGTATCTTTTAGCTCAGACACCTGGATAAAAGTTTCTGAAATGATTCCCTTTTGAAAGTTTTGAATTTAAACGAGCTATGATTAGAAAATAAGAATTATTAACAAACATGGTCATTGAATAGGATAAATTTGATTTATTCAATGATTCAAAGTAAGATGGTCTCTATATAAAAGTAAAGATATTTTCAAGTTGACATTGCTATTTGTCTTAAATGTCTGGTTTAGTGGTGATCATATTACATCATGACTCCAACTCAAACCAGACAATACTTAAAGCATACAAATCATTATATATTGAAATGTGATTGTTATTTTCATTATTATCATTATTATCCTCATCATATAATGAGCCTATAATAATATTACTATTACTACTACTGACATCAAACTTCCCTTATTTGCTCTTATTAATATTATTATTTTTGTTATTACCACTATTGTTATTACTATTGTCTTTATCATTATTATTATTATTATATTTATTATTATTATTATTATTATTATTATTATAATTATTATTATTATTATTATTATTATTATTATTATTATTATTATTATTTTTATTATCATTATTATTATTATTATTATTATTATTATTATTATTATTATTATTATTATTATTATTATTATTATTATTTATAATGATTATTATTATTATTATTATTATTATTATTATTATTATTATTATTATTATTATTATCAACATTTTATCTGAATAAATACAATGATTTGTTCAAAGCAGATGGAAAATTCCAGGGTCTGCAGGTCGCTGTCATTATTATTATCATTATTATTATTATTATAGTCATTATTATTTTCATTATTATTATTACTATTATTATCATCATTAGCATTATTATTATTATTATTATATAACGGGAATTGGTCATCAAAAATGATATTCACAGTCATTGTTTAAAATAGTGAACTTTGATATTGCCAGTTGAATATTTGTTTTTAACACACCACAGCTCAGATGAAGATTCATGTGAAAATGTGAGGAATCTCACTTGGGAGTTTTGTTATATGAATAAGGGGCTATCATTCATTTTGCCCATGTGTAACACCCATCTTTTTGATACTGCATTTAAAATACTAGTGAACATGAATAACAAAATAGCAACCTGAAACTAGCCTGCCACCAGTATGGGTATCCTAGAGCCCCTATCAGAACCAAAACAAATAAACTAACTATTAACATCATAATCAGGAGTCAACATATAAATTGTATCTCCTCTTCATTGCAGCTATGAGTGTTTTGTCATATTATTCAGTGATCTGGGTCTACATGAGAAAGTAAACCCTATAAAACGTATGTGTGAGTCCACACAAACTGTACTAGCCATGCTGGTAGTATGGGCTTGGCACGTATGTTTGGGAGGCAAGCCTCCTTCTGGAATCAGGAAGTGCTCTACTGTGCATGAGGCCTATAGATGTAGTATATATATATATATATATATATATATATATATATATATATATATATATATATATATATATATATATATATATATATATATATATATATATATATATATATATATATATATATATATATATATACATGTATATATATATATATATATATATATATATATATATATAGGGGGACAAAGTAGCTCAGTTGGTTAGGTGTCGAACTAGTAATCAGAGGGTCGCTGGTTCAATTCCACTCTGGGCACTTTGGTCGTTCTTGGGCAAAACAGTTTATTCCATATTGCTTCAGTCTACCCAGCTGCAAAATGGGTACCTAGCATAAATAAGGCAGTGCTTAGAGTGTGTGCGCTATATGCTGCCAGTTGCTCTGGAATATCCCCCGGAGGATTGAAATGGTTTCTGTATGTACAGTGCCTGCTAGGGGAGGAAGGTCGTGTGAGCACTTCGGTGGATACAAGACTATTAACCGAATACCTTTACCTTTACCATTATGTATGTATATTTACACATAGTCTAGTCATTTTAGTTGATATAGGGGCTTGACCCAAAACAAATTGCATCAGAAAGTTTCTCATTTGCATTCATTGCAGGAAAAGCCCAGTTATAACATATTAAAAGTCTCGGTCTTACAAGTAGGTGGAAAGGGTCTAAATATGCTAATTTATGCTAATTAGGCGGTGGAATCATGAGAATCGCGAGACCCAGGAAGTTCTTAGTAATTAATAAATAGATGAATGAAATAATTACATCTACATAAATGTCTAAATGGCTGAGGTGAACAACAAACCTATCATCACTATCATTTGGCTATAAGTGATATGAAATATGCAAATTAGTTACCACCAATACTGAAACTCACGTTTCTCTTCATATCTTTTGAAGTCATTATACAAATGCAACATATTTTGGTTCCAAATACAGGTTTTCATGGTCAGGGAATGTGATTAGAATAATACCAATGCCAAAAAGTCAATACTTTACCTATGTTTGGTACATGGACACCCAATGTCTATTCTTCAAAAGGAGCTAGCAATTGTACATTTGGATTTTCCATGTAAGCATACCTTTTCCGTTCAACTATTCCTATGCTCCATTTTTTTTTCTAAAACAAATATTTGTGACCATTATATAATATATATTTTATAATTGTCTTGTGATATCTTTGTGATAAAGACTTGTCTGATGGACAGTCTGCGGTAGTTTTTAATGAGCAGTAGTGAAAATCAAGAAAGTGAGAAATGTGGCAGTGCTATCAGGACCCAAAATTGCCAAACAGTCCATAAGCAATGTGAGAAACTGTTTAGAAGTCCAAAGTTCATTACACGTAAGGCCCAGAAATAACATACTAAAAGTCCTGGTATCTTAAATGTGTGGAAAAGGTCAAAATATGCTAATTTATGCTAATTAGGTTGCAAAACTTTGAAAATCACATCTTTAGGGTATCTTACAGTAAATTGTTCTATGGAATGGTTTATATGGACATTTAATCAAGTGTAAGGCAGATAAGCTATCCGTATGGTCATTGTGTCATTTAGTAGTAAAAGATATGCAAATGAGCTGCCGCCATTATGCTAAAACCCGTTTTTTTTGAAGTATTGATTTGATTTAAATGAATAAAGCATCAATACCTGGGTTCTCAAGGTCAAGGAAACATATAAGCATAGTCATAAACCTCATAGATTATCCCAATGTCAGTAAAATGATACTTTTGATCTCTGTCATGAATATGCAACACATTATGATATTTCTCTGATTCAGTTAGCGATACCTTTTTGTTATACCTACACTTGCACCTCTAGTTCTCATCACTTTCAATCTCAAGTCAAACGGAATTGGCACAGCAGGTATCTTTGAAATCTCCATATATATATGGATAACCAGTCTATGCCATGCTTCCGGCAATTGCACCTGAGGATGTTGCATCCTGTTTCACTTTTGCAGCAGATCACTTCTGTAAGAGAGGCAGGTGCTGGTAGTTGGTCTGTTGGCATTGGAAGGAGTTGCGTATTTTACATTTATATATATATATATATATATATATATATATATATATATATATATATATATATATATATATATATATATATATATATATATATATATTATGTAAAACCAGATACTACTGTTTTATCTAATAAAAACAACAACTCATCTGAAAACTCCAATCATAAATCAGTTGTTAATCTCCCAAATAGACAGCTCACTAGCACTGACATTAATATCCTACAGAGAGGTATGAAATTTTGCCCCACCCCAGGAGAACCTGTGATAAGTGAACTTCATGAAGATCTAGATAAGCTTCACCTTAGGCTTAAATGATACTTACATTTCAATAAGTTATCACCCCTGAAGACGCCATTCTAACCCAGGATGTCACTATTGTACCATACCCTGACCCGCATGAACCGTTTAAACATCCAAAATTTAATCTTCATTCAGCATGGACCCCCATTTTCAAAAACCATAGGGACCTTTCTAAATCTCCTTTACCTAGGATCAGAAAACATAACATTACCAAAACGACAAGCCCTCAATGACTTGGCTAAAGACTTGAACATAGTCATTAAGCCTGCGGACAAGGGAGGTGCAGTGGTCGTCTGGGACAGGGATAAATATATACAAGAAGGTATAAGACAACTGTCGGATAATCATTTCTATGTAGAAATTGACACAGACCTCACTTCCAAACACCATAGGGAAGTAGTCACTATCCTTGATGATATGCATTCTCATCAAGAAATATATATCTCATGCTATAAATACCTCACATACACCCCCATTAGGACAGCAAAAGTTTATATGCTGCCGAAGATACATAAGGACAAAGCCAATCCACCAGGAAGACCTATTGTCTCCGGCAATGGGTGTCCGAAAGAAAGAATATTCCAATTTGTGGATTTCTTCCTGCAACCAGGGGTAAAAGACAAAGGTCATATATTAAAGACACTACTCACTTCTTGAGTGTCTTATCTTCTCTCATTACCCTACCTGAGGGAGCTATCCTAGCAACCTTAGATGTCTCCAGCCTATACACAAACATTCCAAAAAGTGAAGGCATAGAAGCATGTAAAATCATGCTCAATAGAATCAGGCCCAATGCAAGGACCCCTTTCAATGACAGTCCAATTCAACTACTCACCCAAGTTTTGAGCAAGAACAATTTTGATTTTGATGAAAAACACTACCTACAGATTGGTGGTACAGCCATGGGCACCAGAGTGGCCCCCTCATATGCCAACACCTTCATGGGTTGGTTTGAGGACCAATTCGTCTACACACACGATCCAACACCATTGGTCTGGAAAAGATTCATGGATGATATCTTCATCATCTGGACACATGGTTTAGAAAGCCTCCAGGACTTCTTCCAATACCTAAACAACTGCTTACCTAGCATTAAATTTGAGATGGACCAATCCACCTCACACATTCATTTCCTGGATGTGACTGTATCTGTAGATGAACAGCACAATATACAGAATGATCTGTACACTAAACAGACAGACAGTAACAAATACTTAAATTACAACATTGCCCATCCACGCCATTGCAGAGATGGGATACCATATAGCCAATTTTAACCACTAAAACGGATCTGCAGTAAAGAGGAGACATTCATCCACCAATGTAGGGGGATGTCCAAGAATTTCATTAAGGCAGACTACCCACCCGAAGTCATCAGAGAAGCCTTCACAAGAGTATTCAACTCTGATAGGCACACCTCATTAAGGGCAAGAGAAGGGCAAAATACCTAAGGGATAACCTAGTTAGAGCAAGACTGCCTAAAATCAGGATTGCTAATGATCAACAAACAGATGTCATTAAACACCAACAAGCGCCATGCACTAAGGCACATTGCCAATACTGCCAACTGACCAACAAATCCGGTAGGATATCCAGTATAGAATATAATACCCGATCCAAAGTGAGCTGTCGCTCCAACAACATCGTACATTGCCTTTGTTACATTATATGTGGCAAACACTACGTAGGCCAAACAAAACTACCACTTGTAGAAAGAATATGCAAATATATCCGTAACAACAAACCAGACAATGCAATACATATTGTGGGCAGGCATTTAAATGAACTAGACCACAAAGGTACTCAAGCCCTCGAAGTACAAGTTCTAAACTTCGCAAAGGGACACCCAGACTCTAAGTCGAGCCTTAAAATGCGTTTGGAACTCGAATCCATGTGGATCAAACGTTTAAGATGTTTTGTTCCCTCAGGACTTAACCTAATGAAAACCTCAGAGCAAAATACGGACAAATATTAATCCCAACACTGGACCACTACACCTTCTAAATGAATGTATGGTTTAAATCATATATAACAACAACACTTGCTCCGTAGGAATATCTTTATTTTTCACTGTAGTACCAAGACAAATAGTCATCAAGCAATCTGCTGACTTACTATCCTACACGCCTACGTCAGATGTCAGATATATAGTATTGCCATCCCGACGTTGCATCTACCCCAGATGAACTAATCTACCCTAGACTTACTCCGTTCTAACTATATATATACATATATATATATATATATATATATATATATATATATATATATTGTGACGGAATGACCCCAGGGCTAAGAAACAGGTCATGTTCCGTCACTTCTATTATTGTAAGCTGGGTCTCTGCCTTCGCAGAGCCTAGCATTTAGACGTGCGACAAAGTATCTAGTTATTTCGAGTGCTCTGTGACGTAGCGCTCGTGCGGCCTCAACGATTGATGTACCGCGCGTGCGATTGGAAGGAAGGGCGGGAAACTAGGTTAGATTCGAAATCACGTCAGTCTAGAATAGATCGTTGAAGTGAGAAGTCTTAGATTAGAGTTAGAGTAGAGCAGAAGTAGAGTTGACGACAGAGGTGTTTACAGACGGATTAAGGTGCTTGAGAGCTGGATTTAGACTACCCAGAGAGTAACGATTACAAGGTCAAGTAGCCAGAAAGAGACTGAAGCTGTTCACGGATTATTATGTGTATCTAGAGGGGATTATGATGACAACATAGAGAAGAACTGTAGCTGAGCAGAGTGTGTATTTACATCCGGATTTACCAGACATTGAAGCTAGATTGGGGAGATCAAAAACTTTTTGTGGACTTGTGATGTTGAGATGGTCATTTACATAGAGTGGACTTATTGTGTTGATGCTGCTGTATAGAGAACGAGTGCGGTGGTATGTATATTGTACTGTGATGATTAAACTGTATTGTTGATTTATACTTGCTCGTCCCGTCTTCTCTTCAACACCACATCCATCCCCAACCTTCGCTAAGCGTTATTGTAAGAGTCAGAAAACCCAACTGAGCTTTATTTCATTTCAAGAGAGAACTAAGAAACCTTTTATTTAAGTAAGGTGATTCTATTTGTCAGTCGGATCATCCCTTCGGCCAGGGATCCATTCCGCTACATATAGCACACTCTTCTTTGGTGACAGCGGTGGGATAGTGTTTAACACTATCGGCGAAATTCTCGAAACTTTTTGTCGGAACGAACTCACAGTTGGTAGTAATAATCAGTGGGGATGGAAGGTGAAGCGGAACGAAAGCAAATTGTCGAGGTGGTGGAGGAACAGGCGGACGGTGCGTTGCGGCTCGAGGGGGTAGACATCACGCAGCCGTGGCTGGCGGCGCAGTCACTGGCGATGGCGGCGGCCAACAGATCGGGATCGGAGTTTGGGCGAGAACATTCACCAAAAGTGGCATTGAGTCCACCTCAAGACACAGAATTATCGTCCAAACCACGCATAAAGCGAACCTTTCTTACGCCTGAGCGAACCGATTCCTTACGCATTGAGCGAACCTTTCTTACGCCTGAGCGAACCGTTAACACTTTCAGAGAACAGATCTCGGGTGCCCGTTTGGACGATTTTATATCAGCAGATCGTTCATTTGGTGCAACCCGAGCGACAGAGTGGCCGTCCGAGCGACCGGTAGCTGAGAGACAAGCGGTTCTTCAGAGAGATAGCAAGGCAGAGGCGGGAGATTCGTCGTCAGATGCAGAGTCGGTGGCGCCAGATCGACCGTGCCGTGACGTCACAGGGGAGCGGGTGACCTCCAGAGCCGAGCAGAGGACAGAAGCTGATTGCGGTATACGAGCACCACCAGGCCATCCCTCGGCGAGTAGAAGAGGAGCGGTCAACGCTTCGTTGGACACTACGGTGCCCCTGATGGAAGTGCCGTTGGCCAGTAGCAGCTCCGGGGTGATCGACTTTCCCAGGAAGGGAATTGTGGGGGCGGGGCGGACGACAGCCCCGACCCGAGGTACAGAGTCACCGCGAGAGAGAGAGCCGATTGGTATGGAACAGGTGATAGCAGACATGGCAGCCCTGATGGGAGGAACGTTGAAGACGATAGCGGAGACGCAGCGGGCCATGGCAGCACGGACAGAGGGAACGGGCGAGCCCCAACGGCCGACGACATCCGAGCACTGGCGAAACGCCCGAGTGGACCGCTTTGACGGGGTGAGCGAGTCATGGGTGGATTATCGCATGCACTTCGAGGCGACAGCGAAGCTCAACAAGTGGAGCGAAAGCGAGAAAAGCCTGTGCCTTATCGCGGCTATGAAGGGAGGAGCCCAACGGGTGGTGCAGCACCTGTCCGACGCCGAGAGATCCTCGTACCGAAACATCGTCAGGGTTCTTGACCAGCGCTACGCATCGGATGACCAGGCCGAGAAACACGCCATGGAGTTAGCGCAGCGTCGCCAGAAGCCAGAAGAGAGTCTGCAGGAGTTGGGTGACGTGTGTCGACGGTTGTTCACCCTGGCCTACCCCGACGCAGAAGGGAAGTTGAAGGATCGTCTCATGAAGAAGGCATTCATCGAGATGATCGCAGACGAGAAGATACAGCGTTTGACCGCCAGAGGGGATGCCCAGACCTTGGAGGAAGCAGTGCACCTAGCCATCAAGTATGAGGGCACCGAAAGCGGGCGTGGCGCGAAAGAACTGAAGGGAAAACCCCTGCTGACCACGGTAGCACGACAAGTGGGGACAGTGACACCCACTGCGGATAACACCATCCAAGCGAAATTAGAGGCCCTGGAAGAACTCGTCCTGAAGTTGCAGCCCAGAAGATGGGAGGGTGCTGGAGGACCACAGAGGCCGTTCCTGTGCTATAGCTGCCGACAGCCAGGTCACATGGCGAGAGACTGTCCCAACAAGACCGGTTCGGGAAACGGACCGAGTGCCGCCCCCGGGGCAGGAGGGCCGGCACAGGAGGAGTAGAACAGACGCCCAAGAAAATACACTTCGACGGGGAAGATGAGGGGAGCCCCTACATGATTGGAAAGATAGGAGGAAAAGAGTACGAATGCTTGTTGGATACCGGCGCCACGAAGTCGATTATCTCGCCCGAGGTCTACCTGAACCACCCGAATAGAAACGACCTAGCCCTGAGAGAGTGCAGAGAGAGGCTAGTCTCCATCGACAAATCACCAGTGACAGTTCGGGGAGAAGTGGAACTAGAAGTGGATTTGTGTGGAACGATATTGGTAGGACACTTCATGATCGCCGAGATAGCCGATGACGTCGTGTTAGGTATAGGACTACAGAGAGCGGGCGGAATCATGGTGAACCATCATACTCAACAAGTCGAGTTCGAGGGAGGAAAAACAGTCCCCTACATCAGCCAGAGAATATCAGGGCTGTCGAAGTGTTGCAAGGTGCTGGCGGACAGAACAGTGGTGATACCCCCCCGAAAGGAAATCCTGACCACAGGGTATATCTGCGGCCGCACGAAAGAATTGGAGAGAGTGAGAGGATCAGGATTGGTGGAACCTAGTTCGAAGGGGAAGATGGGACAGAGGGGCGTTATGGTGGGGAAAGCACTGGTGGATGTGGGCAAAGATTATATACCCATCCGACTCCTCAATACCACCAGCGAACCTATCACGATCTACAAGGGCACGCCAGCAGGAGTAGTGACCCCGGTGGCCGGAGAGCCACCCGTCCCCGTGGAAACCAAGAAAGAACCAGAGCAGAAAAGATGTACAGAAAAGATGCCCGACTTCCTGCGGCCATTGTGTAAAGAGGGAAGTGAAAACCTGTCGTCGGAAGGGAAGAAGAAACTGGCGGAGCTGCTGACCAAACACCAGAGTGCTTTTGCTAGTGGGCCAGACGACCTGGGGCGGACCCATTTGGTCCAGCACGAGATCAGGACACCCCCAGACCTGCGACCATTGCGACAGCCGGCCAGAAGGTTCCCGTTTTGGAAACAAACAGAAGCCAAGGAAATAGTGGACGACCTGCTGAAGAGGGACCTGATAGAGCCGTCGGCGAGCCCGTGGGCGGCACCAGTGGTGATGGTGAAAAAGAAAGACAACACGACCCGTCTGTGCGTAGACTACCGACGTCTGAACAGCCACACCATCCAGGACGCCTACCCCTTACCCAGAATCGACGATTCACTAGACGCCTTGGGAGGAAGCAAGTGGTTTTGTACCCTTGACCTGGCCAGCGGCTACTGGCAGGTGGGAATGTCCAAGAGTGCACAAGAGAAGTCCGCGTTTATAACCAGCGGGGGGTTGTATTCCTGGAAGGTCATGCCCTTTGGCTTGAGTACAGCACCCGGTACTTTCGAGCGGCTGATGGAAACAGTGCTGTCGGGACTACAGTGGGAAACCTGCCTCATCTACCTGGATGACGTCATCATCTTCGGGAAAACAGAGCAGCAGACCCTGGACCGCCTGGATGCGATCCTGAGCAGAATAGGACAGGCAGGAATGAAGCTCAAGCCCAGCAAGTGTCGCTTATTCCAGAAGAGAGTACATTACCTGGGGCACGTGGTGACAGAGGAGGGAGTCATGACGGATCCTGAGAAGATCGAGACAGTGAGAGAGTGGCCAGTGCCCACCACGCAGACAGAGGTACGCAGCTTCCTGGGGACTGCGTCGTACTACAGGAGGTTTGTACAGAATTTCGGGACCATTGCCCGTCCCCTGCATAGGCTGACGGAGAAGAACAGACCCTTCTTGTGGACCACCGAATGCCAGGTTGCCTTCGAGACACTGCGGAAGAAATTGGTGGAGGCCCCCATCCTAGCCTACCCTAGCAGTGAGGAAGACTTCATCTTAGATACCGACGCCAGTGCCACAGGAATCGGGGCGGTATTGTCGCAGGTGCAAGACGGCGTAGAGAGACCCATAGCATATGCAAGTCGGGGGCTGAGCAAGTCGGAGAGGAACTACAGCGTGACAAAGAGAGAGCTGTTGGCGGTGGTTTTCTACTGCAAGTATTTCCGGCACTACCTGATAGGAAGAAAGTTCAAGCTACGCACAGATCACGCCGCCTTGAGGTGGTTGCAAACCTTCAAAGACGCCACGGGAATGTGGGCCAGGTGGCAGAATACCCTGGCAGAGTTCAACAAGGAAATTGTGCACAGAGCTGGCAGGAGTCACGGTAACGCCGACGGCTTGAGCAGACGGCCAAACGAACAACCAGAGAGGGGGAGAAGCTCCGACAGTGGTGACCCCGAAATCAAGAGTACAGAGAGTGAATCGCCTGAAGAGGTGGAAGAGAACATCACCTGCCTTCGTCCAGAGGAAAACCACAGGGTGGCAGCGGTCACTATACAGCCGCTGTGGACGAATGCTGAGTGGAGAGAATTACAGAAAGAAGACCCCGACATCGCGCCAATCTGGACTAGGCTGGCCAGGGGAGAAGAAAGACCCAGGTGGAATGAGATATCCGAACACAGCTTGGCCACCAAGTCCTACTGGGGAGAATGGCAACGCCTGAAGATGAGAGAGGGTGTCATCTACAGAAAGTGGGAGAGTTCCGACGGAGCGAAAGTTCACACTCAGGTGCTGGTTCCAAGGAGCAAGCGGAAAGAGTTCCTACAGCAAGCCCACGGTGAGAGGTGGACAGCTCATCTGGGAGTGAAGCGAACAGTGGCACGTCTACATGAGAAGTACTTCTGGTATGACATGCGAGCTGACGTCAGGAGTTGGCTGGCCCAGTGCGGGGTCTGCGTCAGAGCCAAGGGACCGGGAGGCAGGACCAGGAAGAATCCTATGACCATTGTGAGATCGGGGACGCCCTTTGAGAGAATCGCCATAGACATGTATGGACCGCTGCCTGAGACAGCCAGAGGGAACTCGAAAATCCTAGTCATCACTTGTTATTTTACCAAGTGGGTAGAAGCCTATGCCTTGCCGGACGAGACAGCCGAGACGGTAGCCGAGGCCCTGGTGAATGACTTCGTCAGCAGATATGGTACCCCTGTCTCCATCCACAGCGATCAGGGAAGAAACTTCGAGAGTACGCTGTTCCAGGAGGTGTGCAGATTGCTGGGAATACGCAAGACAAGAACTACTGCCTATCACCCTGAGGGAAATGGAATGGTGGAGAGGTTCAACCGTACGATGGGAGCCATGATCAGAAGCCTGATAGGAGAAGAACACGACAACTGGGATAAAATCTTACCCCTCACCCTGATGGCTTACCGATCCAGTGTGCATGAGACCACTCAACAGACACCACACATGATGCTGTTTGGAAGAGAGATGACCGTCCCCTTGGCACTCACCATGTCCGAGTTGCCCACCAGCCTGGTGGAGCAGGACGAGCTGGAGCACACTTGGGACCTCCGAGAGAAATTGGCTAAAGTTCACCGACGGGCCAGAGAAGTCACCGGTCAAGCAATGCGACGACAGAAACTGCAGCATGATCGGGGGGCAATGGGCCACCGGAGAGACGTGGGGGACTTAGTCTGGCTGATCACCAAGGTTAGAAGACAGGGTAGAGCTGCCAAGTTTGAACACAAGTGCAAGGGACCCTATACCGTGATCGACGTGATGGCCGACGTGACGTACCGAATAGAAGACAAGAAAGGAAAGAGAACAGTGGTCAATGGAGAGAGGCTGATAACCTTTGTCAAGCCCGGGGATTGGTCTAGCACCGATGGAGCTGAGGATGAGCCGAGAGAACACGAGATTCCGACATCGGTAGACTCCGAAAGTGGTGATGACCAACCCGACGTGAGACCAGAGAAAGAAAATTCCCAGAGAACCTCGGGGCGGAGAGAAAGAAGAGCTCCGCAGCGCTATGGGTGTGAATAGAGAGGGAAGAAAACCAGGTGGTCTAAGGCAGAGAGAGATCGTATGGAAGTGTGAAAGATAGAGAAAGACAAGACACTGAAGTTCGAGCTACGAAATACGCGTGTATATGCTGTGCCGGCTGGTAGCAGGGGAAATGGCAAGACTAGCCAGCAACAAGGATAACTCCTACAACCCTGGATCATGCTGACATCAACTCAAAAGCTAATGCACCGTGAGGACTGAAGAATATTCGTCTAGCTGGAGGAGGAGTCATTCCGAAGAGTGAGAAGGACGCCAAGTAATTACCAAATCCGAAATTGTGCACACACCCCCTAGATGTCTTTTAGTTCAAGAATGGTGATTTCGTCCGCTTAGAAAAGTGACAACCGCCTGAGTACCAGCAGGAAAAGACGATGGAGAGAAAATGTCCGACAGAAAGTCCTTAAGATGACACCTGGGTAGAAATGGTTGCCATGGAAACGAGAAAGGAAGGCATCCGGAAGAAAAATCCCAGAACAATCAGGAGATTGTAGCGTAAAAGAAGAGGGGGAGTAGGGTGAAGGCATCATCCAGACCACCAAGAACAGTGAAGACAAAAGAAATTTCTGAAGTGTGAAAACTGAAGAGAAGAAGAAGAATCGCTCTGGCGTTAGAAAGTTGCTGGAGAAGAGAAGAAGATTCGCTCTGGCGTTAGAAAGTTGCTGGAGAAGAGAAGAAGATTCGCTCTGGCGTTAGAAAGTTGCTGGAGAAGAGAAGAAGATTCGCTCTGGCGTTAGAAAGTTGCTGGAGAAGAGAAGAAGATTCGCTCTGGCGTTAGAAAGTTGCTGGAGAAGAGAAGAAGATTCGCCCTGGCGTCAAGAAGTTGCTGGAGAAGAGAAGAAGATTCGCTCTGGCGTTAGAAAGTTGCTGGAGAGAAGACATAGAGACGCTCTGGCGTGAGAGACTGCAGGAGAATAGAGACTGTGGAGAGCGGCGAACTGTGCCTGTTGCTGCGTCGAGTGTTGGCGAGTCGAGTGAGAAGTCCCATCTGGAGACCAAGGGGTTTCCCCGCACGTGAGAGGGAGTCCCCGCATGACGTCACGGCAGTGGCTGAGTTTGACCTAGTTGGCGAAGCGAGGAATTTGCCGTGGGCGAAAGTACAGAAATAATCTCCGCGCGGCGAAATAGAAACCAACCGAGCTGATGGCAAGCAGTCAAGCAGTAACTGAATAGAATGCGGGAACGTGGAGGCTGGAGAACGGGGAGACTTGAGATATTTCGGCGGTGATGGTGGAGGATGGCGGCGGCGAAAGAGTCCGAGAAACAACAAGTGTCGCAGAGGTCACCTGAGAACCAATCAGATGTCTCCAAGGGGTGCCACACCCCCGGAACCGCATCACCAGATTGACCCAGTTAGCGGAAAGACGCCATTCTTCATCTCACGCCTGAGCGAACCAAACAGATCACGAATTAATCGCCGCTAATCCCATTGTCAACAAGTCATCCGATACAAAAGAAAGCAACATGAGCATGCAGCCGACACACTCGCTTCGAGAAGAGGGATACTGCGGCATCTGCAAGAGGAATTTTCGGGATATGGGCCGACACAACCTAGACTTGCACGATGGAAGGGGAATACACGCGTGGAGGTGCCTGAGCTACAAGGGAACGGGACATGGCGGACGGTGCACCTACGTAGACTGCAACTTTACCGAAATGAAGATGCACTACATGAAACATCATGCCGAAGAACTCGAGTGCATACAAGTCAAGTGGAAGAAGGGGTATTATGCAGTCGAAGACGGACACATCGTGCCTGGGGCTCCATTCTACCCATCGGAGCACCCGTTTAGCGCCGTCGACGACCCGGATTTCCCTGCCCGACGTCTTGAGATCGACGAGGAGAGATACCAGCAAACAGAGAGGGGAGCGACGCCGTTCGACCCGATGGTGCGGCCTACTTCGGCGAGTGCGATGTATCGCATGGAGGCAAGAAGATGGGAAGGCGAGACTCCACCACCAAGGAAGCGAACGAGGACACCTTCACCACCTCGCACCCGCAGAAACTCCCGAGAAGAAAGCCGGCGAGATACAGACAGGCGCAGCTATGGGGGAGGCGATAACTGGCACCAAGGTAGCGAGCCCGGAGCAGCGGGAGGCTACCCTCGAGACGACCATCCCCGTGGAGTGCAACCGGCTCACGTGCGGTATGAAGCTAATACAGACAGGGCGAAGAGGGCCGAGGCAGAGCGGGACGAGCTGGCACAGCGAATCCAGAGCGTCGAAGCAGAACTTTTACAGTCCATGCAAGATGTGGAGGACCTCTGGAGGGAAAAGTACAGTGCCCTCGAAGAAAGCCACAAGGTATCGCTGAAGACGAAAGCCGAGATGGAGCAGAAAATCGACCTGATGACGCTGCACGAGACCGAGTTAGAGCGGCAGTACAGAGAGCTGAGCGACAGGTGTCGAGCCCAGAAAGACTCGCTCCTGCTAGCCCACCAGTCCGAGCAGAGGGCCGTGGCGGGTCAACGAGACGATGGGCGAACCATCCAGCAGCTACGCCGGAAAGTGACCAGCATCCGACATGAAATGGCAGAGTGGGCTGGCGCAGAGACAGCGAAGGCAACAGAGACCTACAAGAGAAAGAAAGAGACCACCGAAAAGATGCTGGCCGAAACCCTGCTCAGCATGGAAGAAGCCCAAGAAGTCAAGAGGCAGCTTGACGTTCGCTTGAGGGCAGCAGAGCAGGATGCTGCGAACTACAGAGAGTGTTGCGAGACGGCGCTGGAAGATCTCCGGTTAGAGAAACACACCAACAAAGAGGCCACGAAGGTAGCCATGCAGGCTGCCCATTGCCAAGACCAAGAGAGGCTGACTCTACAGAAGCAGGTGACGGAGATCCGACTAGAGGCCAAAGAAGCGCAAGAACTGGTGCAGAGTTGCCGATTAGAGATCGACCATATGCAGCACCAGATAGAACGTCGAGATCGGCAGCTGACGGCAGCAGAGAATGAAATCCGACTTGTCCAGGAGCAGTCAGCCGGAAAGCAGGAAGAAATAGACGCCCTGACGACAAGCCTGGAAGACCTAAAACTACAGTGGAACGAACTGAGCGGAGGCCGAACTTCGAGACCGCGAACGATGGTGGGGAGTGAAGATACCATGGCCCGATTCCCACCAGTAGAAGACCGAGAAACAGACCAAGTTGAAGTGAGGCGAACCCTGGCGGTAGCCTACGACATCAGAGCAGTCCAGCGAGGACAAGTTGTCGAGCAGTCTCGTCGTCTCACCTTCGATGCCAACGTGTTGAGCCCCATCGTGAGAACCAGCCCTGATGAACTGATGACATACATGGAGAAGTTCACCAGGGCGCGCATCGATGAAATCCGAATGGACCTCGAGAGGAAGGCCTTTGATCGGGGGGTGTTGGAGGGGATGCGACGACAGCAGATGGCGGACCGGGATGCGGCTGACGGGATCATCCTTATCTCCGATTCGGACCCCTTCTCCGACTCGGAACCCCTGCCCGACTCGGATGCTTAAGTGAAGAAACTTGGGGCAAGAAAGAACAGACAACCTCGATCTCACGCATTAAGCGAACCAATTTATCTTACGCCTGAGCGAACCATTATTTATTTATTTATTATTTTTATTGTGATCATCATGAGACGTCTACTTTTATTTCCTGGCGCTGGAGTACCCAGCAGCAGCGGTCGAACCTTCGACCTGCCTGCCATTCCTGATACAACCTATTTCCGTCCATCCTCTGTGGCGCTGGATTACCCAGTCACAAGGATTTGTGTCTCTTCCATGGATAATTACCCGAAGTGCCAACTTACTACGTCCATCGTCTGTGGCGACGGATTAACCAGTCACGACGATTTTTGTGCCTAATTATTGGATTATTATTGACTACTCTACGAACTACCGGACCTGTGTACCATCCATGACGTCCCAGGAAGAAATCGACGACCAAGGAAAAGTTTTAACAAAAGTGACACTTGAGAGATTTTGGACTATGCTGGTGTGTCGGAGTCGTTCACATTTTTAGTGAACTTAAAATAAGCGAACAATTTTGAGACCTTAGCGACACAACAGCTGGTAGCCGTAACGTGAGTAAACCACTGTATTGCATGATTTTGATTGTTTTTATCTTGCCATGTTTTATCAATGTTTCTATTGTTCTTAGAGTTAACTCAGAGTGCTATTTTTCCTAGTCAAAGATTTTCTATAAGTCGAGTATTTTAAGAATTAACGTTTAACGTTTAGGTAATAGAGATGCGTTTATTTTTAATTAGTAGTTATAGTAGTTCTTTTTAAGTATTCCGCTCCAGTGCAGGGTTTGTTGTCATGTAGATTTCGAGAGTTAAGAGTATTTCGCTGAGCGATATTGAAAGTAAACAAAGTGAGCGATAATTGGGAGAGTGGGACCGGAAGTCCAGGACTTGTCCACTCTCGGGAATTGTGTACATTAGAAGTTGGTATTTCTATACTGTGTTTAGTGACCTGTGTGTCACTGGGTTAGTCTGTTCATAACAGACGAGTTTAGAACTTGTTCGAGAGAATTGTTTGTTTAACGTTCGAGTTACGTTTAGAGTTCCCTTTTTGGAAATTTTTGAAATTTAAGAATCGAGGACGATTCAGAGCAAGTCGGGGGCTGTGTGACGGAATGACCCCAGGGCTAAGAAACAGGTCATGTTCCGTCACTTCTATTATTGTAAGCTGGGTCTCTGCCTTCGCAGAGCCTAGCATTTAGACGTGCGACAAAGTATCTAGTTATTTCGAGTGCTCTGTGACGTAGCGCTCGTGCGGCCTCAACGATTGATGTACCGCGCGTGCGATTGGAAGGAAGGGCGGGAAACTAGGTTAGATTCGAAATCACGTCAGTCTAGAATAGATCGTTGAAGTGAGAAGTCTTAGATTAGAGTTAGAGTAGAGCAGAAGTAGAGTTGACGACAGAGGTGTTTACAGACGGATTAAGGTGCTTGAGAGCTGGATTTAGACTACCCAGAGAGTAACGATTACAAGGTCAAGTAGCCAGAAAGAGACTGAAGCTGTTCACGGATTATTATGTGTATCTAGAGGGGATTATGATGACAACATAGAGAAGAACTGTAGCTGAGCAGAGTGTGTATTTACATCCGGATTTACCAGACATTGAAGCTAGATTGGGGAGATCAAAAACTTTTTGTGGACTTGTGATGTTGAGATGGTCATTTACATAGAGTGGACTTATTGTGTTGATGCTGCTGTATAGAGAACGAGTGCGGTGGTATGTATATTGTACTGTGATGATTAAACTGTATTGTTGATTTATACTTGCTCGTCCCGTCTTCTCTTCAACACCACATCCATCCCCAACCTTCGCTAAGCGTTATTGTAAGAGTCAGAAAACCCAACTGAGCTTTATTTCATTTCAAGAGAGAACTAAGAAACCTTTTATTTAAGTAAGGTGATTCTATTTGTCAGTCGGATCATCCCTTCGGCCAGGGATCCATTCCGCTACAATATATATATATATATATATATATATATATATATATATATATATATATATATATATATACATATATATAAATATATATATATATATATATATATATATATATATATATATATATATATATATATATATATATATACATATTTATTTATATATATTTATATATATATATATATATATATATATATATATATATATATATATATATATATATATATATATATATATGTATATATATATATATATATATATATATATATATATATATATATATATATATATATATATATATATACATATATATATATATATATATATATATATATATATATATATATATATATATATATATATATATATATATATATATACGTATATATATATATATATATATATATATATATATATATATATATATATATATATATATATATATATATATATTTACTATATCCATTAAACTTTCGTTTTCATGTCAGTTAATTAATATAGAACACAAATTGAAAATAAAATAAATTATACAACAACTCCACCAGGTGCTCGTATCTTAGTATCTACGTGTGATGTGCTTGGAAAAAAGGCAATTGTGTCGTCCCTGCATCAAGGAACAAACAAAAACAAACAAACCTGACTTGACCAAAAATCGAGATTACTATGATAGAGCATAAATAAAGAAAATATATGAAACAAATATAAAGCATTTAACTGGAGGCATCCTATCCATGAAGCGCTAACTAAAAAAATACTCCTTCAGGGAATCGAACCTGTGATGACAGATTCAGGAGCAACCTCCCGAACCATTTGACCATCTTAATCACAGTGTCGAACAAGTAGAAAGAAGAAATCGTACACATGGTTTTGGTTGATAGTCAATAGGTTAGAGTAAATCAACATTTCCTTGATGTATTAGCTTTTGAAGGTTCCAATGCAGATGCATCTGAAAAGTTTGTTCGAACCTCTCTTGTCAAATTAAGAAGACTTGATTTCAACTAAACTATTAATGTATTGGATACGTAACCTTGAAACAGTAGACAAACGCCACACAGGATACCTATCAGCTCAGTGTTGTCCGTCGGACATAAGAGCTAATAGGTCCACAATTTCCGTTGTGGCATGTATAGATGCTAATACGCTGCCATATATCATCTGAAACAAAAGTTAAACTTCTTCGAGCTGACCCTGAGGAACCACAGAAAAAAGTCATTTAACCCGATACAGATTATTCATGAAGTGTTAAATGAATAAAAAAATACCGCCACTGAGAATCGGACCTGTGGTGCGCGATTCGTGAGCAGACTGTCTAACCATTAGACCAGCGATATCTCACTATGTTGAGAATGATAACAGCAAACATTTCTCCAATGGTTTGGGTTGATAGTCAACATTTACTAATACATCTACATTTTCTTGATGTAATCTCTCCTGCCGAATCAACAAGACTACAGATGTCAACTTAACTAGTGCCGTAATAAATGTATTGGATACGTGACAAAGAAACGGTGGATGAGTCCACATTCTTTTTTTCATTTGGAGTATCAATGCTTAAGGTCCTTCAGTACAGCATAGCGCCACTGGTCTCTCTTCAATCGGCTGCAGATGGGGTGCAGCCGTCTTGACCGCAGACAGCCCAATATCAAGCAAGGGTGTGTTTATCAACCTTGACCACATTCATGCCTGTGATCCCAAACTTTGACCTGGTATATTTAGTCATTCCCCTGTAATCAGATTAATTCCAAAAATAGTCAAAAGTGAACTGTTGGTCGAAAACCAATTAAAAATCAAAGAACTTCTCCTATCCAAGCCCTATTAATGCACGAGTAAATTTAAGTTTGTTTTGGTCACAGGCAATCTCAATCTTATATACATGTATGTATATTTTCTATGTATCCAAATATATTACAGCAAAGGGATTTTTAGTGGTTAAAATGAAATGTGAGAAAGTTGATTCAACAGAAACTGTCTGCGATGTGCGCATAACAGACAGACAGACCACTAGCAATCAATAACTACCATTCTCTGCTTTACAAGAACCAACATTTGGTTTACTGCATAGAAAACAAGGTCCAGTGGTTTGCCGCAACAACACTAGATGGCAGTACTAATTTAATTCACTAGTATGCCGTATTGCAAATCTAAGATAAACAACAACTCGAAATTCTAGTTTGATTGGCATTATATGTACCATGCATTTCTGCGCACAGGCATACAACAATCGTAATTAATGAGACAGTTTCTAACTCGAATGGGGCAATGAAACCCGTCCAGTGGCAGGGTAAACATTGCTAATGGCGACCGAGTAAGTAATTATGGTGCACATGATCACTTCAGGCATAAACTGTATAGAGTTGGCAGCATGATATGAGTTTATCTTGCGGTATGCCTGTGGGTATGGTTACATGTAAACCCATATTGGACTTCAAAAACCTTACTGTTGCATAATTTGGTCGTCAAATCTAAACGTTTGGATGTTGTAATCTTACCTTTATTTTGATCAATATTTTCATTTGTTTTGCACTATACAACAGTTTACTGGTATGGTTTTCATGCAGGTTGGGTGTCTTCGTGCTCTGCATCTTTGCATTATATAGACCCTCTGATATAATGGACATACTGCCTGATACAGGCTGTATTCTAGGGGAGTCGGTTTACACTCTTTTTAAGCCACTACTGAAGCACCTTAACCTGTGTCTGTGTGTGTGTATATATACAATATTAAAACTGTTAATAAATGTTTTGAACTCTTTTGTCGAATTGTTTCACCATTACTATAAAACAGTCATTTAATAATACGAAAACCTTATAAAAATATCAATTATGATACAAACACCGTATAAAATATTTCAAAATATCATTGAAGAATGCCCTATGATATTGGAATTGGAAATATTGTAAATTGGGATACTTCTAAATATTACAGATATACAGTAGCACACACATGAAAAGTCACATATTGTCACCATGGCAACAATATTATAAAGTGATAGAAAAAACGTTCATTAGATTATCACATCAACAATCAGTTATTAGGGAAGAGTTTACAAGGTAATTATATGTTGCAAATCTTGTAGCTGCACATTCTTGAAAGAGAACTAGCAGCTCCCCGTGCGCTGCACGGTTTTGGAATCTCAGTCATACTTAATCATGCGCAGTGAGTAAAGAGGCAAAGAATAAAACAAAACACAATCAAACTGCCTTCACCACTTAAAACATTAGAACCCTTACCGAACCATTGGCATCGCTCAGGGTTAAATGAGTGATTGTAAGGTTCGCTGACTATGAATGAATTAGTAAACTATTTTCTGATGAAAATAATATGTACTTACCTTCATGCTCTACATAATACATTCATATAATAGCAATGATCAACTTGAAGAAGACACAAACACGTGTGTGTGTGTGTGTGTGTAAATCTTGACTTTATTTCAACAATTCATTGATATTCATTTTAATGAATCATGTTTATAACATTTCCCAATGGAACACATACATTTGATTAATAAACTACAATATTGGTTCAAAGGAATTCTAAGGTGCCTTGGGCATGAATGGGTTGAAAAATAACCCTTAACTAACTCAGCGTGGCAAATAAAGGGTTAAATGAATAAATTAAGGTGCTCTGGCCATGAATGGGTTAATTTAAAAACTTTTAAGTCATACTCAATCATGCGCGTCAGAGGCAAAGTAACTTTTTATATATTCTTGGAGGGTTGAGGGTTAAATAAATGGTCATCATATTCTCTGGCCATGAATGGGTTTATTCAATATCCCTTAACATTTCCTGGGTTGCAAAAGATTAAACGATTGATATTTGGGTGCATTTGTTGTGAATGGGTTAACTTAATAACCTTTGATATATTTTTGGTGGGTAAAGGGCCAAATGAATAGTCATCGGGTGTTCTGGCCATAGATGGGTTAATAAAATAACCCTTAACTAATTTTGGGTGGCGAAAGTTTACATGAATAGTGATCAGGTCCTCTTGTCATAAATAGGTTAGTTAAATAACCTTTAACATATCCTGGATTTCAAAAGGTTAAATGAATTATATCAAGGTGCATTGGCCATGAATGGGGTAATGAAATAACCCTTAACTAATTATGGGTGATAAAGGGTTAAACGAATAGCATTATGATGCTCTGGCCATGAATGAGTTAACAACCTTTAATATATTCTTTGTGGGTAAAGGGTTAAATGAATGGTCATCAGGTGCGCTGGCCATGAATGGGTAAATCAAATAACTCTTAACATATTCTGGTTTTCAAAAGATTAACTGATTTATTCGAAGGTGCGTTGGTCATGAATGAGATTACTTAAGAACCTTTGATATATTCTTGGTGGGTAAAGGGTTTACTGAATTCTTTTGGGATGCTCTGACCATAAATATGTTAATAAGATAACACTTTACTAATTCTGGGTGGCAAAGTGTTAAATGAATAATCTTAAAGTGAATTGGTCAAACATGGGTTAACTTAACAATCTTTGATATATTCTGAATGGGTAAAGGGTTAAATGAATTACCCTAGAATATTACATATTTTCATATCTTACATAATAAAACATACATATAAATAGCAATAAAGAGTGTGTCTGTGTATGTGTGTGTTTTATTAAATACAATACTAAATATATTGCATTCACTCATTCTACCAAAAGAGTGTAAATATACTGCCTCACTCAAAGGAAATATGAAGAATACAGAACTATGATATATAATAAACTTAAATTTTTACTATGAAAAGGATTAATCATTTTAAGTCGGTAGTTATTTTTATAATGGTTAATTTGAGCGTTTTTTAGGTGACTGGATCTATGGCATAAATGCCATCCAAACCATAGCAAAAGAGCGGTAAAAAAAAATCCCGCAATCCCATCGAGATTCGATCCGGGTCCGACTGCTCTACAATACAGTATGCCAACCTGCCTAACCATTACCCTAACCTGCTGTTCGATATCTATTCAGGCATAATTAATGCAGAATAGATGGCGCTGTATGTCAAAGATGTCGGCCATGACATACTCTCTACTACAAATTCTTCCCCCATTATATTCGAGTCTTACGGGAGCAGGAACGTAATTTTCGTAACCCTTTCATGCCGACTGACGAAAACGGCCATGCGGGAACATATTGCAGGGGTCAAACCCTTGCCAAATGGCACATGCTCCTCTAAAAAGGGATCCAAACTCGGTATTAATATATAAGACTAGCAGCTCCCCGTGCGCTGCACGGTTTTGGATTATGTCATACTAAATCATGCGCAGGAAGTAAAGAGGCAGAGAATAAAACAAAACACAATCAAACTACCTTCACCACTCAAAACATTAGAACCCTTACTGAACCATTGGCATCGCTAAGGATTAAATGAGTGATCTTAATGTTTGCTGGCTATGAATGGATTAATAAACCCATTTTCTGATGAAAACAATATGTACTTACCTTCTTGCTTTACATAATACATTTATATAATAGCCATCATCAAACAAACACGTGTGTGTGTAAAAACACCATCTTGATTTTATTTAAACAATTCATTTTAATATCCATTTCAATAAATCTTGTTTATAACAATACCCAATGGAACATATACATTTGATGAATAAAATAATAAAATAACCCTTACATAATGGTGAGTTAAATGAATGCTAAGGTGCTCATGGTCATGAATGGTCAAAATAACCTTAATTAATTCTGGGTGGTAATTAAAGGGTTAAATGAATAAATGAAGGTGTTCTTGCCATGGATAGGTTAATTTAACAACTTTAATATATTCTTGGTGGATAAAAGGTTAGATATATCGTCATCAAGTGCTCTGGCCATGCATGGGTTAATTAATAACCTTAACATTTCCTGGGTTGCAAAAGATTAAACGATTGCTATTTAAGTGCATTGACCAAGCCAAACTTTACAATCTTTTTATATATTCTTGGTGGGTAAAGGGTCAAATAAATTGTCATCGGTTATTCTGGCCATAGGTGGGTTAATAAAATAACCCTCAACTAATTTTGGGTGGCAAAAGGTTTAATGAATAGTGATCAGGTCCTCTGGCAATAAATAGGTTAATTAAATAACCTCTAAAATATCCTGTGTTGCAAACGGTCAAATAGATGATATTCAGGTGCTTTGGCCATGAATGGGCTTATGAAATAACCCTTAACTAATTATGGGTGATAAGGGTTAAATGAATAGCATTGTGATGCTCTGGCCATGAATGAGTTAACTTAACAACCTTTGATGTATTCTTCATGGGTAAATGGTTAAATGAATGGTCATCAGGTACGCTGGCCATGAAAGAGTAAATCAAATAACCCTTAACACATGGTCTTAGCCAGCAGGAAGTCTGGGTGTCTTTTTAGACACCCAAACCCTTAAAATCCACCCCTCAGGACACCACATTTTTTTAAGTGAGGAATTTCTTAAAATGTCAATCTCAAGCATATAATGCACTTTTTCATCTCCATATAATTCCATTGCCATTGTATAATAATGTCATGCCTTATTTTGCTAAATTTATACATGCTTATGATTTAAATCTGAATATAGTTTGGTCCTCCTTAAAAATCTGGGTGCCCAAAACTTTTACAATTGTTAATTTTGGACATCCAGTTTCTAAACCCTGGCTAAGACCTTGCCATAACATATTCTGGGTTGTAAAAGTTAAAGATTTATTCGAAGGTGCATCGGTCATGAATGAGTTTACTTAAGAACCTTTAATATATTCTCGGTGGGTAAAGGGTTAAATGAATGGTCTTCAGGTCCTCTGACCATAATTATCGAATGTGTTTATAAGATAACCCTTTACTAATTCTGGGTGGAAAAGTGTTAAATTAATGATCTTGGCCAGGTGCATTGGCCAGGAATGGGTTAACTTAGCAGCCTTTGATATATTCTGGATGGGTAAAGGGTTAAATTAATTACCCTAGGATATAACATAGATTCATGCTTTACATAATAAAACATAGATATATAAATAGCAATGATGAACTTGTACAACCAGGAGTGTGTGTGTATGTGTGTTTTAAATGCAAAGCCAAATATATTGCATTCACACATTCCACCAAAAAGCGTAAATATAATGCCTCACTTAAAGAAAGTATGAAGAACACAGAAGTATGATACGATAAACTTAAATTGTTACTATAAATAGAATTAATCATTTCAAGTCGGTAGATATTTTACAATGGTAAAGGTGAGTGTTTTATTTGACTTGATCTAAGGCATAGAGTGCCATCCAAAACATAAAAAACAGCAGTGAATAAAAAAAAATACTTTGCCGCAGCTACATCGAGATTCGATCCTTGGTCCGACTGCTCTACAATTTAACATGCTAACATTCCTAACCATTACACTAACTTACTATCTGATACTGGTGCAGGCACATATTTCGTCAAAGGCATTTCTAGACGGTGCTGTAAGTCAAAGATGTCGGCTGATGACATACTCTCTACTCCAAATTCTTTCCCCATTAAATTCGAGTCTTACGGGAGAAGGAACGTAATTAACGTAACCCTTTCGTGCCGACTGACGAAAACGGCCATGCGGGAACATACTGCAAGGGTCAAACTCTTGTTAAACTGCACATGCTCCTCTAAAAAGGGGTCCAACCTTCGCCCGAACTCAGTATTAATATAATAGATGTATGGGATAAAGATAGGATAGAAAAAAGTGAGCAAAATACCAAAACCGATAAAAATCAAGGCATGGTATTGGTCAGACAGTAGCATTAAAGAGCGTCGGGTTGAAACTTATAATCTGTGACCTGAGAAAGAGAGGGTGATCGTAAGGATTAATTCAGAAAATTCTAACTCTAAATCATTTGGTGAAACACCTGGGCATAGGTGTTTCTTAAGGGAAAACAAGAAAAAATAACCCAAAGGGCGAGATTCAAGTGGGATCTCGTTTGCCCCACAGAATAGGAGAGAAGAATCAAAAGCATGACATTCATGGTATTACGTTAACATATTACTGTTATGAAAGTGTATCCAACATCATTATGTTGTGGCGTTTAGTATGTATATTCTCTAGAGTTTGAAAGCTCTTTAACTGCTTAAAACCTAGCAGGAGAAATGAAGAGAGATTTTGTGATACCAAATATACGATTTGGGGTGAAAATCATGTTTTCTCTCAGTCCAGAATAGGAAGGGAATGTTTTCAAATGAGGGTCTCATCATTCTTCTGTTATGCAATGGTAATTGGTCAACAGAGTACATTGATAACCTTAGTTCATCACGACTAAATGGACATTGTATTGTGGAATGTATGGGTGGATGAGAATGTATGGGTTGGATGGGATGTTTCCTGGAATAATTGGGAAGAATTGGTCTGTTTTTGTAGGAAAATGATGCTGCCTTTGCATAACAATATATGATAGTTCTCAAAGAAATATAATTTTGACCAAACAATTGAATCTAATTTAAGATGCATATGAGGAATTTGCATTGTTCCGTTGGTTATTGATGGAAATTTGAGAGCATTTCTACAGATGGTGCTGAAAGTAGCACTAGTGGCGGGCTATGATTCACACATATGTAACACATTGAATGATAGGGACATTGGCTATATTTTGAGTGCTATTCTCTGATGCTTGCATCTACATGTAGTTGTGAAGTATTAAAGAGGAAGGAATAGTCATTCATAAACAGCTGTTGGCAAGTTTACAGTTTGATGGCCACCTAACAAATGAATGGAGACCTGTATTGAGTCGACAATTTTCAGGTTAGAAATGATGGGTAAGGTTCATTAAATGGCGTAGAAGGGCAAGCTTATGGTATTCGGGACATAGCAATGTGACAGATAATGTCAATGTTGAAGGTTGATTTGTGATAACATAAATATGTGGTTGTAAATGTGGTTATCATTTCTTGAGATCATATTATCTGTATAGAATGTAATTCATTGTCTCTTTCTCGGCACGTGTGTGCATTATTTATGCTTAACTAGTTTGTAAACATATAAGGCTTTTAGATAAGTAGTTTATAAATTGTTTTAATGTATATTGATTTTAATTGGTAGGGCGATCTGGTATTTTTGATATAGTTATCAGTAGGAAATCAGGCATTTGACCTGTTACGAAATTGTTTAAAGTTGAATGTAAGATGATTGACATCATGTTTTAGAAAGAAAGAATAGTATCATGCTTAGTGTTGTTACTATTGCGCAAAAGGCTAGAAGCCCATTAATGAATCTATTGAAATAAGATATGATACAACTCCTCCCGTAATAATGATACATAGCGTGTATGCTTGAAGTAAATAGCTTGTACGAGAATTGCACAAGTACCCTCCTAACGTGAAAAGGGGATTGAGATAGCATATTCGATATATCGGTATCTTTATGCTATCGATGAATATATAAAGGGTATGATAATACCTAAGCATAAGGTAGGGCAATATGTTACATATAAAATGAGGTTAGTTGTGGTGCATTTAAAACTTTTATCTGCAAATGTTTTTAGACGGAAGGTTGGAGTGGACAAAACGAAGCATTTATAGATATAAAAAAATCAATAATAGATATCAATAGGTCATGTATTGATATCGATAAATTACCTAAAAAGCCGCTTGATGAGAAATATAATTAACATCACAAAAGTCTCCTCATCCCAGTAGGGTGTAAGACTTTAGACGAAGAAAACAGGAAAAAACATACATAGAGTTTTCAAAAGGTACTCCTATCCACAATACTTCAAGTCTAGTAAATTATTGAGAATAGATCAATGCAGAAAAAGGGTATCACATTTTGTTTGCAGTTTTGCTGAGTTTAACATTTATTTTGAAATAACTGTTGAGAATGAGAAAAAGGCATTTTTCATTTTCTTTTAAACAAAGCCAAACACGAAAGAGAATCTGATACGCTTCCCTTCAACGTAAGCCTTGCTGAAAGTATGCCTATTTTCAAGCAGATATGTGGACATTTGATACACAGATTGTAGATTTGAAGCAAAATTTGTGTTTTGGGGAAATCCAATTTAGAGAAAGGAACCAAAACGTTTCCTGTGTGTGTGCAAGTCTGTGGGAGGTACTCTGCTTGATGGTCTCATACCCTTCTCAGTGATGAACATGACAGTCATGTTAGAAAAATTTGAAATGACACTATATTCACAAATAAAACCTACATTAGCCAGCTAAAATACGTTTCCAATGTGACTAGTTTGCACTGGATGCTTTATTTTAATTTGTCTATTGGTTTCAGTAATCTTTCTTTCTGTATGTTTAGTTGTTTCATAAAGGGCCTACCCTGATGGCTTTGTGGTCTAAGGCGTTGCCAGTTAATACTACCTGCCTCTCATCTGTGTCCGGGTTCGAATGCCACCTAGGACATGTGGTGGGAAAGTTGTCAGTGACTTAGGGTAAGGTGTTTTTTTTCTCCGGGTACTCCGGTTTTCTCTAGTAGTTGCAACTTGCTAGTCATGACTTAGCCGCAATATGGCAGAAAAAGTGACGAAAAACGAAAGTCCAATTCCAAATTGTTTCATAAACCCTACACGTGTTTTGCTTAGCATTGCTTTGTGCACTGAATCGGTCTAAAGATAGCAGAACAAGATCAGTAGAGACTAGGAAAGGAACACAGTAAGGAGACTACCCAAATAGCAAATCTAAATTTCGCAAATCGATCCGTTTTTCAATGATAGCGGATCGTTATATTCGCGTGTGGTCTGTACGATACTGACTTGACGTTGTTTATTTACGGCGCAACCAGCTAACAAGTGAATTTAAGGGTTCGAGATAATCAGATCGAGCTATGATCAGTACGAGTGATCGTCAAAATGGGTCTATTGCAATCGTAATTTCTTAGAACAACGCGGATTCTATGCCCTAAACTGGAATAGCCACGCTGCTGTTTATCAATTAGGGTACGTCCTGATAGGTATATTGCATTTAAGGAATTCAGAAACACCGTGAGTATGCGCATCATTCAAATGTAAAACGTGGTTGTAAAACGTGAGACATTTATATACATGTATCACAGCACGCACGTATTTGTGTCTATCTATGTACGTATGGTTATCATTTGACCATGTGTAATTGTGACTAGATGCGCTATTTGAATACAAAATATAATTAGAATTTTAACGTATCGTAATATTAGCGAAGCGTACCCACTCGTTAAAGTCGCCAATATTACTTCCACGTTAATATTTCGAACTTTACAGTATACTTTTGTGCCAGTTGGGAAGGTGCATTATCGGATTATCAATAAAAACAACAACCTGAAAGCAAATCTCTAATCTCAATTTTGCTATCTGAATCAAACATGACAGCTGCGCAGAATTTCCCATTTTTTTTTACCAGCAACATCTTGCAGCCAGATCTTCATATTTACCCTCTTTATGCCTGGAAACCTTAACACGAGTCATCCAGATCTATAATCATTTTGATAATGAATTAATAATCGACAAATCAAGCCAAAATTTAAATAATATTTGCATAAACGTTTAGGGAAATATTGTGATTAGTATTTTACCTTGCAATATGTTCACACACATGCTTCAGTCAGAAACAAAAATCGTGAGGGATTATTCTCGTGCTGAGAACATTAATGGGATATTGAAGAAGTGGTACCATTCCGGAAGTTATGAAATGGCTAGGATCAAACGATTTTTGAAAGTGCAAGTGATCAAGTAATCAATCCTTTATGTAATAAAGATTTTGGAAACTAATTTGTTAAAACGTTTTCTGCCATTTGAACCTATGTACGTGTCGTGACTAGCAAGGCGTGTGCTGGCAAACATAAGGGGGATTATGATAGAATATTCAAAAGGAAAAACGAAGAAAGAAAAAGGGCGAAGGAGATATTAACAGATATGAATAAAATAGAACATGAACTGTAGACTCAAAAAGGCAAAGCAATGGAATGTATTTAAACTGTGAAACTTAGAATTGGAAGGTATCAGAGAAAATATAATTAGCGGAGTACCAGCCAAAGCTAGGTCAATAAGAAAACATAGAGAAGAAAAATCCAGCTCTTACTATTAGAAAAAGCAAATTTTATAAATAGATATATGAGAGGAGTATACACAAGTAAAAGAGATCTAAATACACCGGTAAAGGGGGTCTAAAACGATAGGGGAAATAACTAAAAGTAAATGAAGATTTACCAAAGGTTATGCAGAAAATACATAACAACAGACAAAGAACTATGATGCCCAGGTAAAAGATGAATATGTCTTATCTGTCGTTATTGGGTACCCAATTTTGGTATTACAGTGTCTTGATCATATATTCCTGAATATTTTAGAGTTTTGGTGTTTGAGGGGTTGAGTTAAGTGATCTATTTTGGGAGCTGAGTGGGTGAGTCATGCTTCATTGTTTGGAGATTTGTGATTGAACATTCTGAAACGTTTGGGAGCTCTGCGTTGGCCCTATAAAAGATGGGTAGTTTGGGTCCATGGCCCCAGACTTGGAGAATAACACTGAGAATGTAGGACCCGTTTGTGGACATCTGTCTTGCAGAAGTGAGTTCAGTATTGTTGCATTGGTGGTTGCTTCCTCTTTGATGATTGCTGGTCAACAACATGCAGCTGTCAGTCGAATGTGTTCTACCAGAACTAGTAATTGGTTTAACTGAATATAAATCTAAGTGTTATCAACTTTGACCAGGATTATAGTGAAGGCTGCCTGACAAGGATAGGGCTTGACCAGTGTGTGGGTGGTATTAAAGGGTTTTGAGACAAAGGCATTCAACTAAGCCAAAACTGCTATCACGCCTATATACATATAGCCTCTGTAGAGTACCTCCGAGCTGCCATCCTGTTTTGGGGCTCCTGACCTATTGCCTATTGTAGGTGATTAAGGTCAAGCTATCCATAATAATCACCTAGGATTTAGTAAACAATATAGTCATCAGCCAGAAGAAATCTGTGGATCAAATGTCAAGTATAAAGCCTGGAATCAGAGGTTTTCAAGGATTTGAAGTCAACATTATCAGGCTTTTCTCATCCACAGGGAACTTTAGAACAAGAACTGTTATTCATCAAGTCGTAAAAGGGCAATAAAGTAATCCTTGCCTTCATTACTTGACACTGACATCACCAAGATGCGCGAGACTGATCATTTTTTCTGCTCACTCCAATATCTGGAAAATGGAATAAATATATTGCTAAAACAATATCCCTATTACTTAAAACTGCTGCCCATTTAACATTCACATACAATATAACATTAACATATATGTCTATGCAATGCATGGATGTTTAAATGATGGAGACAATAAATGTACATCACCATGAAACAGAACAATACATACATTTTCACAAATTGATGATCATTATTGTTGTGTAAAGGAAATCTTTTGAATAAAGATCTCACAAATAAGTATTTCCAAACGATTAACATCAAAAGTTACACATATCCAGTTGAATGTATACGCAGCAGTTAATTTAGATTTTCTTTCAGCATGTTGCAAAAATTTAAAGAAAATTTACATGGACCCTAAATTATTCCATAATAAGTTATTGTTCATCATAAGTTATGCATTATATAGATTATGAAAACTATGCATTTCAACAACATAAAGTCAAAGCATATCAGTTATTTGTGGGATAGGGGGGACAACAATATAATCATATATTTAACTCAACAAGTTTCAGGTTTTTGTCCGCTTGAGATGAGCTCTTGGATGATGACTTCCCACTGCCCTTTCCTTTTCCCATGAATAATTTCTTTCTGGATGAAGAAGGCGCCTCCTCCTGTTGACTGGATCCATCGGCTGGGTTATCTTCATCTTCTTTGTCTTCACTGTCTGATCCGCCATGTAGACTTCTCTTCTTGGTGAGCTGAAAAATGAAGATATGTTTCAGAATAAGTACAATATATGGAAACAATTCATATGTTATAACAATCAATAATATACATTATAGGTCATATGCTACACACACATAAGCAATGGCTAATATGTAAGGGATGTGATCTATATATATATATATATATATATATATATATATATATATATATATATATATATATATATATATATATATATATATATATATATATATAAATATATATAAATATATATATATATATATATATATATATATATATATATATATATATATATATATATATATATATATATATATATATATATATACAGTGGTACCTGTCTACGTTGAACACTCACGGGAAATGTAATTGTGTTCAATGTATGCAGGCGTTCAATATGTTCAGCATTTGAAAAATATAGCTTAACAAAACAGTTAATCTTATGTATCTCATTTGTCCATATTTTCAGTGAAAGGTTTCAAATCTGTGCAGAATGCTCAATGTAGACAGGTTAAATGTGGCCTGCGGGAACAAATTAAGAGTTCAATGTTTCAGGTAGACAGGTTTTCAATGAATCCAGGTAGCCTCCAAATTGATTTTCATTGGGAACGTGCCAGGACATTAAAAATTGTTCAATGTATGCAGGTGTTCAATGTACACAGGTGTTCAATTTGACGGGTTCCACTGTATATATATATATATATATATATATATATATATATATATATATATATATATATATATATATATATATATATATATATATATATATATATTGTAGCGGAATGGATCCCTGGCCGAGGGAATGATCCGACTAATCATAAAGAATCACCTTACTTAAGTAAAATAGTTTCTCAGTTCTCTGGCTTAATAAATGAAAGTTCAGTTGGATTTCTTGTTCTATGATAGCATCTAGCGAAGGCTGGGGGATGGATACGGTGTTGAAGTGAAAACGGGACAAGCAAATACAAATATCAACAAAGCAGTTTAATCATCATAACAAGATTTACACACCACTGCAATCGTTCTAAATAAAAGCAATTCTAGCACACAACAGTTCCATCCGATGTAAATAAATACCTCACCATCTCAAGTCCAACAAATTTCAAAAACTCTGGTCTCCTGCAAGTATAAACAGCACGTTCCCCTGCAGGCTATTCCTCGTTATCTGTCACAATAATCCTTCTAAGTACACCTTATAATCCCTAGGTCAGCTGGGTCGATATGTCGCTACTTGACCTCTTTGTAGTTAATCCCTGGGTAGTCCAATTCCAGTCATCTAGCTGATCTATGCTCTCTTGCCGTTCTTCTAGCTCTCTATCGCTTCCCTGTACAATGATTGCCAGTGGCGGGGCATGACCCTTTTCTCAGGCCTGGGGTCAATCCGCCACACAGCCCCCAACTTGCTTTGAATCGTCCTCGATTCTTAAATTCACAAATTTCATAAAAGGGAAAAACCAACGTAACTTGAACGTTAACAAGAATCATTTCTTGAAAAAGGTCTAAACTCGACTGTTCTAGACAGTATAACCAAGTGACATACATGCCACAACAATACAGTATGAGAACACCAACTTCTAATATACACAGTACCCGCGAGAGTTGACGAGTCCTGAACTTCCGGTCCAACTCTCCCAATTATCGCTCAATTTGTTTACTTCCATTATCGCTCAGTGACAAGACTCTTAACTCTCCAATATTTACATAGAATACGACCTCTGACATCTAGCATGTGACGTCCCATGTCGCGAAAATTCCGCTTGCATATCTCACAGTATCCCTCTGCACGAAGTGGGTGTGTGTGTGGCAGGCTCATGTTGTCTTCTTTTGCGATGGATGGTTTGTTTACAATAGGATTGAAGACAATTAATTCATAGGTCATCTGGTTCGCTCAAGCGTTAGATGCACAATGGCGGGTATTAGCCAACCGAATTGGACTGGTGCCGCATTTCCGGGAGTGTGACACCCCTTGGAGACAGCTGATTGGCTCGCAGGTGACCTCTCTGCGACACTTGTTTTCATGATCTTTCGCTGCCGCCATCCCGCACCGGTACCGCCGAAATACTCCAGGTTTTCTCATTCATCAGCCTCCACATTCCCGCACTACACTTAGTTACTGCTTGGCTGCCCCCAACCAGCTGGGTTGGTTTCTATTTTGCCGCGCAGAGATTATTTCCAGACTTTCGCCCACGGCAAATTCCATTATTTGCCAACTAGGTCAAGCTCAGCTGCTGCTGTGACGTCATGCGGGGACTCCCTCTCGCCTGCGGGGAAACCCCCAGGGTCTCCAGATGGAAACTCTCACTCGACTTGTCAACACTCGATGCAGCACTAGACACAATTCGCCGCTCCCCACAGTCTCTCCACTCCAGCAACTTCTCACGCCAGAGCGTCTCTATTTCTTCACTCCAGCAACTTCTCACGCCAGAGCGTCTTCTTTTCTTCACTCCAGCAACTTCATACACCAGAGCGTCTTCTTTTCTTCACTCCAGCAACTTCTTACACCAGAGTGTCTTCTTTTCTTCACCCCAGCAACTTCTTACGCCAGAGCATCTTCTTTTCTTCACTCCATTAACTTCTTACGCCAGAGCGTATTCTTTTCTTCACTCCAGCAACTTCTTTTTGCAGTTTTCGCACTTCGAAGATTTCTTTTGTTTTCACTGTTCTTGGTGGTCTGGATGATGCTGTCACCCTACTCCCCCTCTTCTTTTACGCTACAATCTCCTGATTGTTCTGGGATTTTTCTTTCGGATGCCTGCACTCGTCATCTCTATGGCAACCATTTCTTTCAGGTGTCATCATAAGGACTTTCTTTTGGACTTTTCTTCTCCATCGTCTTTTCCTGCTTGTACTCAGGCGGCTTGTCACCACTTCAAGTGGACGAAATCACCATTCTTGAACTAAAAGACATCTAGTGGGTGTCAACAATTGCAGATTTGGTAATTTACTCGGCATTCTTCTCACTCTTAGAAGTGATTCCTCCTCCAGCTAGACAAATATTTCTATTTCTTCCGCCCTCACGGTGTGTTAGCTTTTGAGTTGATGCCAGCGTGATCCAGGGTTGTGGGAGTTATCCTTGTTGCTGGCCAGTCTTGCCATTTCCCCTGCTACCAGTCGACACAGCCTATACACACGTATTCTGTAGCTCGAATTTCAGTGGCTTGTCTTTCTCCATTCTTCACACATCTATACGATCTCTCTCTGCCTTAGACCACCTGGTTTTCTTCACTTTCTATGTACACCCATAGCGCTGTGGAGCTCTTCTTTCTCTCCACCCTGAGGTTCTCTGGGGGTTCTCTTTTTCTGGCTTCAAGTCGGGTCTGTTGTCCTCACTTTCGGAGTCTACCGATGTCGCTATCTCGTGTTCTCTCGCCTCATCCTCAACTCCATCAGTGCTAGACCAATCCCTCGGCTTGACAAAGGTTATCAGCCTCTCTCCATTGACCACTGTTCTCTTTCCTTTCTTGTCTTCTATTCGGTATGTCACGTCGGCCATCACATCAACCACGGTATAGGGCCGCTTGCACTTGTGTTCAAACTTGGCAGCTCTACCCTGTTTTCTAACCTTGGTGATTAGCCAAACGAAATCGTTCACCAGGGCCTCAGCTACCGTCTCTGCTGTCTCGTCTGGCAAGGCATAGGCTTCTACCCACTTGGTGAAATAACAAGTGATGACTAGGATCTTCGAGTTCCCTCTGGCTGTCTCAGGCAGCGGTCCATACATGTCGATGGCGATTCTCTCAAAGGGCGTCCCCGATCTCACAATGGTCATAGGATTTCTCCTGGTTCTTCCTGCCAGTCCCTTGGCTCTGACGCATACCCCGCACTGGGCCAGCCAACTCCTGACGTCTGCTCGCATGTTATGCCAGAAGTACCTCTCATGCAGACGTGCCATCGTTCGTTTCACTCCTAGATGAGCTGTCCATCTTTCACCATGGGCTTGTTGGAGGATCTCTTTCCGCTTGCCAGTCGGAACCAGCGCTTGGGTGTGAACTTTCACTCAATCAGAACTCTCCCACTTTCGGTAGATGACGCCATCTCTCAGCACCAGGCGTTGCCACTCTCCCCAGTAAGCTTTGGTAGCTAAACTGAATTCGGACATTTCATTCCGTTTGGGTTTTTCTTCCCCTTTCGCCAACCTAGTCCAGATCGGCGCGATGTCAGGGTCTTCTTTCTGTAGTTCTTTCCACTCAGCATTCATCCACAGAGGCTGTAAAGTGACCGCTGCAACTCTGTGGTTTTCCTCCGGACGAAGGCAGGTGATGTCTTCTTCCACCTCTTCAGGGGGCTCACTTTCCGTACTCTGTATCTCAGGGTCGCCACTGTCGGAGTCCTCCCTCTTTCCGGCTGCACGTTTGGTCGTCTGCTCAAACCGTCGGCGTTGCCGTGACTCCTGCCAGCCCTGTGCACGATTTCCTTGTTTAAAACTGCCACCTGGCCCACATTCCTGTGGCGTCTTTGAAGGTTTGCAACCACCTCAAGGCTGCGTGATCTGTGTGTAGTTTGAACTTTCTTCCGATCAGGTAGTGCCGGAAATATTTGCAGTGGAAAACCACCGCCAACAGCTCCCTCTTGGTCACACTGTAGTTTCGCTCCGACTTGCTCAGCTCTCGACTTGCATATGCTATGGGTCGCTCCATGCCGTCTTGCACCTGCGACAACACCGCACCAATTCCTGTTGCACTGGTGTCTGTATCCAGGATAAAGTCTGCCTCGCTGCTAGGGTAAGCTAGGATGGGTGCCTGACTGCACTGTTTCCATCAGCCATTCAAATGTACCTGGGGATGTACTCAAACCAAAGGGCATGACCTTCCAGGAATACAACTCCCCGCTGGTTATAAATGCGGACTTCTCCTGGGCGCTCTTGGACATTCCCACCTGCCAGTAGCCGCTGGCCAGGTCAAGGGTACAGAACCACTTGCTGCCTCCCAGGGTATCTAACGAATCGTCGATTCTGGGTAGGGGGTAGGCGTCTTGAATGGTGTGGCTATTCAGACGTCTGTAGTCGACGCATAGACGGGTAGTGTTGTCCTTCTTCTTGACCATTACCACTGGTGCCACCCAAGGGCTCGCCGATGGCTCTATAAGGTCTCTCTTTAGCAAGTCATCCACTATCTCCTTTGCCTCCATCTGCTTCCAGAAGAGGAATCTTCTGGCTGGCTGTCGCAGTGGCCGCAGGCCTGGGGGTGTCCAAATCTTGTGCTGGACTAGGTGCGTCCTCTCCAGGTTGTCAGGTCCATTAGCAAAAGCTCCCTGATGTTTGGTCAGCAGCTCAGCTAACTTTTTCTTCCCCTCTGCAGACAGGTTCTCATTCCCACTCTTGCATAGTGGCCGCAAGAAGTCGTGTATTGTTTCTTCACATCTAGTCTTCTCTGGTTCCTTCTTGGTCTCCATGGGGACGGGTGGCTCTCCGGCCACTGGGGTCACTACTCCCACTGGCGTACCTTTGTAGATGGTGATAGGTTCGCTGGTAGTATTCAGTAGTCTGATGGGTATATAGTCTTTCCCCACATCCACAAGCGCTTTCCCCACCATGACGCCCCTCTGTCCCATTTTTCTTTTCCAACTTGGTTCCACCAATTCTGACCCTCTCACTCTCTCTAATTCTCGTGTGCGGTCACAGATATACCCCGTGGTCAGGATCTCCTTTCTGGGGGGTATCACCACTGTTCTATCCGCCAGCACCTTGCAACACTTTGACATCCCTGATATTCGCTGGCTGATGTAGGGGACTGTTTTTCCTCCCTCAAACTCGACTTGCTGGGTATGATGGTTCACCATTAATCCGCCTGCTCTCTGCAATCCTATTCCCAATACTACGTCGTTGGCTATCTCTGCTATCATAAAATGTCCCACCAATATCGTTCCGCACAAATCCACCTATAATTCCACTTCTCCGCGGACGGCTACCGGTGACTTGTCAATGGAAACCAGCCTCTCCTTACACTCTCTCAGGGCTAGATCATTCCCATTCCTATTTGGGTAGTTCAGGTAGATCTCTGGTGACATAATCGACTTTGTAGCTCCAGTATCTAAAAGGCACTCTTACTCTGTTCTACTCCTGTGCTGGACCTCTTGCCCCGGGGGCGCCCTCTGCCTGTTTCACGAACTGGTCTTGTTAGGGCCGTCTCTCGCCATATGGCCTGGCTGTTGGCAACTATAGCACAGGAATGGCCTCTGTTGTCCACCAGGACCCTCCGATCTCTTAGGCGAGTTCTTTCAGGGCTTCTATCTCTGCTTGGAGGGTGTTCTCTGCGGTGGGTGCCACTGTCCCCACCAGTCTCGCTACTGTGGTCAGCAGGGATTTTTCCTTCTGTTCCTTCACACTACGTTCACTCTCAGTCCCCTCATAATTGATGGCTAGGTGTACAGCCTCTTCGAGGGTCTGCGCATCTCCTCTGGCAGTCAAATGCTGTATCTTTTCATCAGCAATCATTTCGATGAACGCCTTCTTCATGAGCTGATCCTTTAACTTTCCTTCTGGAGACTCTCCTCTGGTTTCTGACGACGTTGAGCTAACACCATGGGGTGTTTCTCCGCCTGATCATCCGACGCGTACCGCTGGTCAAGGACCCTAATGATGTTTTTGTACAAGGATCTCTCTGCATCTGACAGGTGTTGAACAACATGCTGGGCCTCTCCCTTCATAGCGGCAATAAGGCACAGACTCTTTTCACTATCACTCCATTTGTTGAGCCTCGCTGTCGCCTCAAAGTGCATGCGGTAGTCTACCCACGACTCATTCACTCCATCGAATCGATCCACCCAGGCATTTCGCCAATGTTCTGATGTTCTCGGCCGGGAGGGCTCACCAGTTCCGTCCCTCTGTGTTTCAGTTATCGTCTTTAGAGTCCCTCCCATCAGGGTGGCCATGTCAGCTATCCCGTGCTCGAGCCCAATCATCTCCCTTTCACGCGGTGCCTCAGTCTCCCTGGCCGGGGCTGCCGACTGACCTGCACCCACTATTCCCCTCCTGGGAAAGTCAATCACTCCAGAGCTGCTACTGGCCAATGGCACCTCCATCACAGGTACCGTGGTATCCAACAAAGTGTCGACCGCTTCCTTTCTACGCGCCGGAGGGTGACCTGGTGGTGTACTCGCCCGCCCAGTGGTGCTCGTACGGCAATCAGCATCTGTCCTTGCCTCGGCCCCGGAGGTCCCTCACAACTCCATGACGTCATGGCACGGTCGATCTGGCACCACCGACTCCGCATCAGACGACGAGTCACTCGCCCCTTCCCGAAACTGTGACTGAAAAACTGCGTACCTTTCAGCCGCTGGTCGCCCAGCTCTGGACGATCGCTCAATGCGTGATCTGGACGGTGGTTCTGTGTCTTGTGGGGGACTCAATGCCAACTCTGGCAACTGATCTCGTCAAAGCCCCTAACCCGATCTGTTGACGCCGCCATCGACAGTGACTGAGCGGACAGCCACGGCTGCGTGATGTTAACCCCGTCGAGCGACAGAGTGCCGTCTGCCCGCTCTTCCACAACATCCACATTTTGCCTTCGTTCCGTTTCACCATCCATCCCCACCGATTTCTATTGCCAACTGTGAGTTCGTCTCTGACAAAAGTTACGATAATTTTCAGATAGTGTTATACACTATCCCACCGCTGTCACCAAAGAAAGTGTGCTATATGTAGCGGAATGGATCCCTGGCCGAGGGAATGATCTGACTAGGCATACAGAATCACCTTACTTAAATAAAATAGTTTCTCAGTTCTCTGGATTAATAAATGAAAGTTCAGTTGGATTTCTTGTTCTATGATAGCGTCTAGCGAAGGCTGGGGGATGGATACAGTGTTGAAGTGAAAATGGGACAAGCAAATACAAATATCTACAAAGCAATCTAATCATCAAGATATACATACCACTGCAATCGTTCTTCATAACAGCAATTCTAGCACACTATAGTTCCATCCGATGTAAACAAAAACCTCACCATCTCAAGTCCAACAAATTTCAAAAAGTCCGGTCTCTTGTAAGTAAGTCCGGCTATAAACAGCAGGCTATTCCTCGTTATCTGTCACAATAATCCTTCTCATGGATATTATAATCCTTAGGTCAGCTGGGTCGTTATGTCGCTACTTGACCTCTTTGTAGTTAATCCCTGGGTAGTCCAATTCCAGTCATCTAGCTGATCTATGCTCTCTTGCCGTTCTTCTAGCTCTCTATTACTTCCCTGTACTCCAATCTTCGTCAACTCAGCTTGGACTCCATTTCTAGACCACTTCGATTCCCGCTCTCTATTCTAACTTCCCGCCCTGCCCCTCGATCCCACGCAAGACGGCAAGCTGCACGAGCGCTACGTCACAGAGCACTCACACTGACTAGCCACAATGTTGCAAAGTCAGCAATACTAGGCTCGGCGAAGGCGGAGACCTAGTTTACAATGATCGCTAGTGCAGGGCGTGACCCTTTTCTCAGGCCTGGGGTCAGTCCGCCACAATATATATATATATATATATATATATATATATATATATATATATATATATATATATATATATATATATATATATATATATATATATATATATATATTTATATATATATATATTATATATATATATATATATATATATATATATATATATATATATATATATATATATATATATATATATATATATATATATATATATATATATATCAGACATGGGGTAATAAGTAATAGGTAATAGAAAAGTAATAGGTAATAACCGATTTTCAAAGTAATAGCATGTTATAAGTAATAGATAGTAAAAATCTTCAAGTAATAAGTAATTGTAATAGACTGACCCCAAAAGTAATAAGTAATTTTCTATTACTTTTCTATTACTTTCCCCATTTATGACCAAAAAATCATCTGCACAGTAAACAACAACAATATGACTCCTCATGACTCATTTTGGTCACTACCTGTCCCAAATGGCTTGAATTTGAAGGATGGATTTCAGTAAGAAGTCTTTGAAGAGGTTTTGTAAATCTTCTGAACAGCAGTAGAATTTATTCACTGAATTAATTCTCCTAAAGAGTTTATTTATAATGTACTTACTGCCAACTCTAGGTTCTTCTATTTAGATCCAAGGCTTAGGGAAGTGGACTTAATTGCAATTTGGTAAAGATCAGCATAGCTGCCATTAGATGCACAATGCAACCAAGTGTGTACACAGTTTTGTATAGTCCCCCCATGAGAACAAGAAGGATCTGAGATTAGCTGCCCATCCTTAATCCCAATTCCTCTCATATGATGAGTATAGATGCCTTGTCACAGGGTTTAGACAGCAGTGTGTCAGGGAATCATTTGGACGCCCTAACCCTCAAAAGGGTAGACTTCAAGTTGGAACTGGTAGACTTCAGAACTTAAGGGTATCCTCATTCCCATGAACGATCTAGGTCAATTAAACCCCAGGTGATTCAAATTGCAATTGTAACTTCCTGTAGCTACAGACACTGGCAATCCTCACATGTACATACATGTACATGAGGATTTTTGAGCATACCCTGAACTCAAGGAGCCCAACTGTTATGCTCATTTGAAAGGCTTTTGGGGTGGCTGAGCGAGTTGTTTATCCAATAGGTTCGAATATCAAAGACGTTTTCTCATTTTAAATTACCAATGAGGATATCCATCAATAGTATACCTTTAAATAATTTACATATAATTAGTGATCAACTTACACAGATAATACTGTATACAGTATTGCAGGTTTGATATCTTTCAATATCTCTTTAATCTAAACACCTCTGAAGGTTAAAAGTATTCAGGAAGCCCACCTTAAGCTACATGCACTTATAGTGTTGAATGCTTCCTGATAGCAGACCTCCATAGGTGGAACATTTTCTAAATGTAAGGTGATCAAACAACCAAACTTCTGTACATTTTTTCTGCGCTGAATTACTGATGGAGTTGTGCATCAGTCTTTGCTCTAGGACTTAAATACTATGACAATTATAGTGTTGAATGCTTCATGATAGCAGACCTCCATAGGTGGAACATTTTCTAAATGTAAGGTGATCAAACAACCAAACTTCTGTACATTTTTTCTGCGCTGAATTACTGATGGAGTTGTGCATCAGGCTTTGCTCTAGGACTTAAATACTATGACAATTTTATGAATCAGTACCTTATATTCAGATGAACCCTCCATTAGATAAACTCTTTTGTAAATTGAACATAATTTCTTATCCGCAGTGTCCACCTCATACATAATTTGCTATAGTAGACACAATATTTATCATTACTAGGATCAGTAATCTTTGTGGGATCATAGAAATATAGCTAAGTCCCCTTTTCCAGGTAGGGCACTGCTTTCTATTTTTGATGTGTTTAAGTATATTTAACTCTTCAATTTGAACTTTTACACACATTAAGAAGTATGAAACAGCTGTTATGAAATGTAATCAGAATGACTAAATGATAAATAATGACAATTTGGCAAATGGTCACATTCACCTGCGGTTGGAAAAGTAATAAGTAATTGTAATATATTACATTTCATAAGTAATTGTAATTGTAATAGTGACGATTATTTTTAAAAGTAATTGTAATTGTAATTGTAATAGGGCCAATGCAAAGTAATTGTAATTGTAATATATTACTTTTAAAAGTAATTGACCCCATGCCTGATATATATATATATATATATATATATATATATATATATATATATATATATATATATATATATATATATATATATATATATGTATATATATATATATATATATATATATATATATATATATATATATATATATATATGTATATGTATATGTATATGTATATGTATATATATATATATATATATATATATATATATATATATATATATATATATATATATATATATATATAATGAGCGAGAGACACAGAGAGAGAGATAGGTAGACATATATAGACAGATGGATGGATGTATATACGGGTGTTTTTATCTATACCTTTTAATGAGCATATGATATTTGCATATGACAAACATCCTTCAATATTGACATATGGAACTGAGCAATGAGTTGTAACGCAACTTATGAAGTATATAGATAACTAACAATTTATTTCAAATAAATCAATATTCCAAATCAGCAATACTGTTATGACTATGTAACACTATTAGTGATTCAGTTTAGAATAAAAATTCAATTTTATGGTACAGTTAAAGGTGTGCATGGAATATGAGGCATGGAATGATATTTAAATGCTAATTTTAAATAATTTTAATCTTCAAAATAGTTCTTATTTCATCAAGGATTGTGTCGAATAAAACATTAGCATCATCTAGAACTATAAATACTTGCTTACTCAATATTTCCATAATTCAACTCAGTTACATGTAGATGTTATTTATTCTGTATTCTCATACCTCACGTGAATATTCTTGATTCTGGTTGTTCAAGGGCCAGGGATTAATCGTCATAATTTCCTCACTCTTCAGTGACAGGCTGTTGTCCTCAACAGCTCATGAAATAGTTGAATAATTCATGGCAACAGTCATGAATTAGTTGAATAATCACTGAACCGGTGAAACTAGGTCAATGAGCTTGATGCGCATGCATGCATATTAAACGTCAGCCATCGCCGACGTGAAATCCACAAGGTTGACCGCCTTAACTTTAAAATCGTGCCTATCAGGCACCAGGCAGCGGATTTTTATCAAATAAAGATAGAATTATACAAACAAATAAGGTTTGATACGAACGTGACTGGTTTTTTATGGGGGGGGGGTGATTCAAGTTAAAAGTATCAGCATCCATTTTTCTTGGCGCAGATGCTATTTTATAAATGCTCGGATCTCTAACTGTTATGAGGCCAATAGACAGCATATACTAAACAACAGATGGTACCACAGTTAGAGTTGCTCGAACTAATAAAGACAGTAAGAGAACAAACAAACAGATAAAGTTCAGTGTCTTGCTAATAAATAAGCACCTAGATTGATTAAGAGGTGGTTTCAATAATAGAGTTTACATTACAGGAAATGTTCACATAGATTACCGTTGCGGGGACTCCACTTGTGGAGTCCTCTGTATTTTTACAGGCTGTGCATCCTGTCTTTCAATCTCCCCAGAGAACGCTACCCAGCTGGCTGGCACTGGCTTGCAGGTCCTTATCTATATGGGTCAAATGCGGCCAGCCAGTAGCAGTGTAGCAGGGAGTGTTGACGCAAGGTGACAGAGTCATACAGATTTCGACTTGCAGCAGAAAATTGAGTATAAAAGCGGTTTTAATGGAAATGACTACAAAATAGTGGTATATAGGTTAGGAAGTATATGATACTCTTGCGTGCAGCTTAATATAGGAGTTTTAGCGTGCTCTTAGGGATTGAAAGTTGTAACTAGTGACATTAAAAAGTTCTATATGACCATTTCCTGTCACGAAACGTTTTCTGATACAAATTCTATTTGAAAAAGGAAGCGAAACATCGAGTACACTCATTCGTTAATGTTTTCAAAAAAAATTCTGAGTCAAACTGTGATTGAAAATTTCCTCCTGTTGTGCGTTTTGGGGCTTCTGTTGCACTCTGATGCGTCAAGGCAACAGTTGGACATCCCTGTTATTGTAATTTGTAATTTCTTTACAAAAGAGTATTTATCCAAAATCGCTGGTTATTTTCCCCCTTTTGTGTTTTGTATGTTGTTCTGTATAATAAAACAAAAATGACATCCCTGTGTGATGTACAACAGGAATAACTCCCCCTCGAAAGGATTGTTGCCCTCGGGATAATCCTCTCTCGGGGGAGTTATTCCTGTTGTACACCACAATGGGATGTCATATTTGTATATTAACTTACTGTGTCCGATTGGCGGCTGCTAGTTCTCTTTATGTGGTCGAAGAGGAAGCGTAAGTTGGTGAATATAAATTTCTCCTGATGAGGTAACTTCTTTAATCCTTGCTCTGATTTCTTGGAAGATATCTTCCCGAACCTGGTTCTCATTGTTTAAAACAACGTCTTGATTTGAACAACTGAAATAAATTTCAATAGGAAGTTAGTGGTTAATGATTAAATGAATACATATTGACATAAGCATGTTTAAAATATTTAATTCCACATTGAATGTTATGTAATACATTACAATTGATACACATAGATAGTTCTGAATGGAATGAGTGCATTTAATTTGAAAGTTATCAGCATAAAGAATAACATGATGAAATGTGCTGCATCCTTTACTACACCCACACATATGTAAAGCTTATGCTTATTTTAGTAATAAACTATTTAGTCATCTTTTATGCAATTGATGGTAACATTGCGAGGTATTAAATAAGTACATGGTTTTGATAGATAATAAACATGGTTGTTTTCATACACATATAGAGACTAAAATAAGTACAACAGAAGGTTAAATGAATGAATGGTACTTACATGTACATGGGGTGTTCAGAGTCATGCCTTTCTCCTCGAGGAGGCAGTTTTTTGGCAGCATTCTCGTAATGTTTTTCTGTCTTGTCGTAGAATATGGGATGCAACTGTTACCATTCTGATAACTCTGACTCTTGTTCGTCCGAAAACACATAGTTCTCGCAGCGCCTACGCCGTTTGGAGCTTGGCTGATCTCGAGAGCTCGGGAGGGAGTCATATTTCAAACGGCTTGTTTTGTGAGTCTCTGGTATGTTGGAATCCTCCAAGGCACCAGCTTCGAGGTCCGGCCGCCATGTTGACTTCCCTCCTGTCAGCTTGGGTGTGCTGGTTGTGGGGGCCAAGTCCACCAAACTCACTGTGGCCCCTTGAGATCCGGCAGTTGCATCTCTTCATCATTCGGAGAGTCTACGTCAGTTGCTGAAGCAATTAGAGTATGAATATCCACCTCTGCCTGGACGGTTTTGCTTGTTTTGGGAGTGGTGTTGTCTTGGTTCGCGCCAATGCTGTTATGCCTGTGTGACGCCAGCTTAAGTCTCATTAAAGTCTTTCCTTCAAATACGCATTTTTTCTAGATTTTTTCTTGTCAGTAAGATATCCCCCCGATATACTTTTTTGACCGATACACGCCGCATAAATGTATTGGTTGGGTTTTGAGATCATGGTGAGCAGGATATGCATTAATTTGATTTTCCCCGTTTTGAGATAATAACATATACCAGCCATCTAAGGATATTTCTATTTTCTCTTCTTCCACATACTCAACACGTTTCATTCATATCTATACTTTCTAGCAGGAAATAATTTTCTTAAATATGTCAGCAAGCAATTAAATCATTACAAACCTGTATGAATGAGATATCTAAATATTAACACTACACTGAAGGGATTGCCCAGTGCAAGTACTGACTGAAAGGGAGTAATGGTTTAAGGGGGTATTGAGTCATTGAGTCATGTGGCCTAATTGAATATCTACTCCTCCTAGCTGTTAAATCGGTCAGGCCTATTAATCCTTGCTGACCTCCATATTCACAAACATACTAAAGTTTTTATCAAGTATCAATCAGCTATCCTCGAACTGTATGACTTTTCAATTTTCTGAACACAAATTAGCAATGAATTCCATTGACTAGTAAACTACAATAGGAAGATTAAGCGATCTACTTGAATGTCATAAATACTTCAATTATTTGCACGTTTGAAATTAGAAGTCTTAGTCTCTGACATACAAATAGGTACAAAGAAACTTATTCTTTATTTGACCTCTTGAACCTGGTTTGACATTCAATTTTTCCTTGAATTCCAACAATATTTTATGTCTTTAATCTTGCATGGCAAACATAAATGGGCAAGTTAAAAGGTGTATTTGCCCTATAGAAAATAAAAGCGGACATACCATGAGATATAAATCTCTACTGGCAACCTTCTGCTGTTTCAATTATCTTTGGGTGCACCTATAATCAGTCATTTCGTTATTTTGGTGCCTAAATATTCAAGATTGGTACAGGCTTGTCTTGAAAGAACCTGAAAAGGAAAGAGTGTCATTTTTAAAATATATTTTTCATCCTAGCCGTCAGGAGAAAGTTGAGGAACCATTTCGAAAAATCATCTTGAAAACGTTAAAGAGTTCTACAAATATCCAGCTGTATATCCTGCATTGTCTGAGAATTGGATGATCTTTCATTTCATGTCTATTCATACCATCCATATGCGTCTGTTGAAGCGGAGAATGAAATATAAGAATGCTTAAATACTTTAACCTTTCATAATTGCTTAACGTAATTTCCTTGTTGATCAGGAATTTCCCCAGGAGACGGGAGTACGCATCACTTAAAGCTGAATATTTTTTAACTAAGATGTCACCCCTGCATTTCTATAACACATCAAATTGAAGTTGAGAATTTTGGGAATTCAAAGAATTTGACCCCCAATTAACATTGTAACAATCAACCCTCTGGCTCATTGACTAAACACGCCTGGTTGCTTTACAAATGTGTGATATTATTAAGGGTTGCTGTTTAGAACTTCCGCAATTAATACAGGGTTCTTTGCAGTTGTGGGTGTATCTTTAAACAAAATAAATCAACAAGCTGTCAAAAGAGAACTAATCCTTAAAAAATAACTAGCAAATAATTTCTTTCATAGTGTATTTTGATCTTGTCTTAATGATAAAAATATTTGTAAATATGAATTGACATTGTAAAGATATTTGAGGCCTGCAATTTTGCAACATATAAGCTATCATCATTCATGAGGAAACAATATTTTCAGATTAATCACATTGCTTTTATCGTATTATTTTGATTTACATTTTGACTCAAGCATAATTAATCTAAATAATATATCAAACCCCCAAATCGAATAGACTGTTCACTCCATGCAATAACATATATTACAAAGATGAACCTTGATTAAAGCATAATAGAATACTAACTTATCATGGTGTATATTGTCTTTCTTAGGTTGGGTCGAAGGAGTTCCCTACAGGAGCTTGGGTTGCTGGAAGGCTCCTTACCTACACGAAGTTACGGAACCCAAATCTGACATATTGGATGGCTACTATAAAAATCGTACAGATCCGATACGTAAATGCTACGAAGCTGTAAAAGCTTATTCCGGTTTAGATATTCTAACTTTGTTTTCAATTTATGATGGCGGCAAGTGTATTCACACTGCGTTTACTTATGATGAAAGTGGAATGTCCTCATCCTGTGGAACTAATGGAACAGGTGGTCCAGAAGCACAAACTACCTACATCATGTTGGGTGAGTACCTTGAAAACATAAACGGTTTTAACGCTCTCTCTCTCTCTCTCTCTCTCTCTCTCTCTCTCTCTCTCTCTCTCTCTCTCTCTCCACGCTTTAGAAAGGGCCCTTCCTGAGTGGTCATATGTGAAATTACTCGTGAAAAGAAGAATATGATGCACAAAATTTCCATCACTTACCTTATTGTTTTACATTGGATATATTTGTAAGGACAATTGGGCTAAATCCTCTGGCCAAACTCACCATGTTCACTCAAGGAAACGGAATGATATGTCATCATTTCCCTTAAAATACGGTCTTCGAAAAAGTGGTCAGTTCAACCGCTCCTCTGGTCAGACTGACCATGTATCAATGTTTGGGCATACCAATTTGAGAGAGTCCCTTATCCCCTTGTAAATCAAATTTTAACTAGGAATTTAGTTAAATGAATCAACTTATTCGGAATTTTGGGTTTACAATGTCTCTGTTAGGCACAATACACATGGTATTTAAAGATTTATCCCCAAACATATATATATATATATATATATATATATATATATATATATATATATATATATATATATATATATATATATATATATATTTATATTTATATATATATGTATATATATATATATATATATATATATATATATATATATATATATATATATATATATATATATATATATATATATATATATATATATATATATATGACTTCGGGTAAGTTTTGGAAACAGAGCCTTTTGTGCCTATGCAGTATGCCTTTGGAATGAGCTCCCGACAACATCAAGGCTGCTGAGAGTTTGCAAAACTTCAAGACACAACTATAAACACTTTTTATTTCAAAGGAGTTTATTTGAGTTTGATGTAGACCATTAACATCTGTTTACTGACGACTCTTTATATAGCGCTTTCGAGTACTGTAGGTGGAAAGAGCGCTATATCAAATATAATTTTCTTATAATCATCTTTTTTATTATTATCATTATGATTTCTACTGTTTGACAGCTTCTGAACATACTCATATGAGGCAGTAGAGATATCTATGTATAGATAAACATATGGTAGTTGTCTGGCAAGACCTAGTTAGAAATATACCGTATTACCCCGCATACACCCGCACCCCATAGATAATACGCACCCCCTCCCCTAGGCCCTTTCTCATATGTAAAATACATTGCCCTGTTTATAACACGTAGGCGGAGTTGGGTAGTGGGAATCTTGACCCCAGTACCGTAACCTGCGTTGACTCTGAGAATTAGAGGCTTAAATCATACAGTGTTTATAGTGCTCAGAGTCACTGTGAAAGTGATACCAATTAACATTACGGGAAAAGTCTATTTTTAAACATGATCTGGTACATCCAGGGTATTAGAATGGCAATCATTATAACGTCGTCATGGTGACAGGCCAATAGACAATAGGAACCCACCAAAGTATTTTCGACCATGCCCCACACGCCCATAGCATCGATGTAAAAATGTTCTGGTTTATGTACCCGTTGATAACACGCACCTCCTCCTTGACATAGATGCTGCAGTGTATAAAATTGTGGGGTGTATGCGGGGTAATACGGTACACTTTTAAAAATCTAGTCTCCAGTCAATAGTCCTATGAATAAGAGGGAAGGAAAGGATAATTGGTTCATACAATCACAACAAATAAAAAATATATTAGCATGCAAAGCAAATGAATGTCCACTTTAGCAAGAGTAGAAAGTTGGGAGAGGTTTTGAGACCGAAGAGAGTGTCCACTTCAGTGAGAGTCTTCACTTTACACGGGTGTACACTTCCCAAGGTTCCACTTAATATCAGTTGTTTTCATCTTAAGGGAGTAGGTTTACAAAATAAATTATCAATAAGGATAGAATGGCATCCTTTTCTATATGATATTTTAAGTTAATATTTGTTTTGTTTCATCGTTCATGCATTACTCAACTTTTGGTGGGCCTTATCTTTGTCAAACACAATTTGCACATTTTCATATTCCGACCAGATGTCATTGATGAATATATACGTTCTTACTTTGTTCTTTACGTGGAAGATTGGGGCCGACCTAAAGCGTTTCTATAGCCTTGAGCCGAGACACCTTTACTTTAACAGCCTTAAAACTTATTTCTCATAAGCAACTAATTCAGCCATTGAAAGTTACTATTGAGAATGCATTTATCGCATGATGTCAAAAAAATGTCATATATGATTTATAGAATCAAATGCAAGAGTCAAATGAAAGGATTAAGGACCTAATGAAAAGATTAAAGTACATCCAAGGTTCTGATTTTTTCAGATGGTTTTTATGAAACAGAGGGATCAGTTTCCCTTGGCTGCTGGAAATTTGCGGACCTGCCATCGTTGGACGACAGCTATAAAAATCGTTCTGATGCAGTATATAAATGCCTCATTGCAACAAGAAAGAAAGACAGAAGAGTGTTTGCAGTTTCGAATGGTGGTTCATGCCAGAGATTGAGTTTGGAATCACAAACGCAGTATATGAAACAGGGCCGTTCAACAAAATGTGCAAAGGACGGCAAAGGTGGTCCAGATGCAAGTGAAATTTATAGACAAATTAGTAAGTGAAATGTATATAACATAGAATCTATCTATCTGTCTATCCATCTTTCTTCCTATGTGTGTGTGTGTGTGTGTGGGTGTGCACAGCACAGACCTGGGAACAACACGCAAATGCTGATGGTTTGTACAGTATTTCTCCACCTGATGAATTCGACTATTAAAGCTAACTGCCTGTCATTAGACATTGCTGATTCTCTGCCTGATGGTGCAGTCCTCCTCCTAACAATTGTTTCCCAGAACTCGTTCTGGGAATAGTAATTGAATCAGCCAATTATTTGCTCATATTCCCTCAACTTAAACCATAGCTGCAGTATCCCATGGATGGAACACACTTTTTCGTTTCTTCCATCACAAAATACTTCCCATCATCATGGCGCATTTCATGTCTGAAGGTATCACTTCCTACCCTTAGTGTTAAGTGCAAGACCTCATTACTTCCCTAAACAGTAAATATCCTGGCTAATTTGAAGAAAATACAATACCTGGAGATTTCTTTGACTTTTTTTCTTTGCTATGCTAAGATTTAAGTATTGCCTGTCTCACATCTCAAAGACCAGACAAAGGCCAGACAAGAGTTGCATCCATTTTGTTTAAAACTTTTAGTTCTGTATCAAACACTCATGATTAACTTTCATGATTGGAATACAAAAGCATATAGAGGGAAATAATTAATATTTCATCTTCAAACATATTTGAAACTATTCTTTTGGCAGCAAGATATGATTGGAATTTTGAGTGCCCTTTTGGCCATTGTAAGAATTATGGGTTGATTAAATCTGATGGAATCACTAATCAATGATTTTTTTTTTGATTTCTAAGATACCTATCAACACCAACCGTTCATTCCCTTGGGATGCTGGAAAAACGTACAGTTGCCTTCACTGGAAGGAATCGCCAGTCAACTGGACGGCAACTATACAGTGCGCACTGATGCTGTCTACAAATGCTATAAAGCTGCCAGAGAGAGAGGATGGTCCGTATTTGCAGTTGCAGATGGAGGCCAATGTAGGAGTTCTGCAAATGCCGCTGATATTTATGAAGAGAATGGTATAAGTAGCAAGTGTTCCAATATGAAAGAAGGCAAAGGAGGTTCAGGCAGCAGCAATGTGTATTTCGCAAGTGGTAAGTGATAAACAAAAGACTTGGTCAGATAATTAAGATAATTCGATAGTTGACACTGTGCTCTTTCCAACTATAACATTCAAACGCAATATTCAACATAATAGTGAAGAGATGTTGCTGGTCCATATAGTCAGACTAACCTCAATAAAAGAATATAGATATGTTCAGTTGGATCATAAAGTTATGCACAGAATCAGCAGCCTTGGTTCTATTGTCTGGCACCTCATTCTTAGGCCACATGTGCAAAGACACAGATGGCTATCACAGACCTTTTCTGATTACTGTGAGGTTTTGGTAATACTAATAAATTCTTTGCATTTGATTAAATACCAATTCCCACAAGTATAAAGCACACATCATTTCATGCTTTTAAAATTGAAATGTTTTTAAAATATTCCCATTAGACCTCTAGTACACAAAGGCATGCAGAAATCTCATTCAAGATTATTTCTTTTTTTCTACATTTTACCGCCACCCACGTTTATGAAATATAATAGGAGAAAGATTTTCTATGTTCCTGATTTGATTGAATCAATGTATTAAATCATTATTATGATATTCAAACTTTTGAAAGCTAGATTAAAGTCACTCCCTATTGTGTGCTATAAATATGGTCTTGGTTTGATAGGTTCATTTCAATAAAAAAAAAACTTTGTCTGTTTTTTTACAGGTTGGATCACGTCTCGGCCCTATACTTACCTAGGATGCGTTGAAACTGGTTCAGTGCCAACATTAGAAGGCAAGTCCACGCAACTGGATGGTGATTATAAGAAACGTAAAGATCCAGTGCGTAAATGCTACGAAGCAGCAAAAGAGAATGGCTGGTCACTTTTCACAGTTTCATTTGGTGGAGCATGCAATAGTGGTCCAGATGCAATGTATACATACCCATTCAAAGGTATTGTTTCCTGTCATTACACACCTGGACCCAAAGATGATGCGGTATTTGTTATACATGGTAAGCAATTGGTATCATTTGTGTCACACATCGCTGTTCTGTGGTAATTTAATTCATTGTAGCCAAAGCTCTATAGATAGTTTACCCTCATTTCAAATTTCATACACATAATGTGCCCTTGTGTGAAATTATTCGACAAGCCACTTGCATTAAGAAACACAAGGCATGTCATCTTATATTCCTTTTTAAAACAGGTTTGTAGGTGTTGCAGATACCTGTGCTAGTTAGAATAACTAGTTGTCCGGACATCAGCCATTGACTGGTTGTACAGATACGTATGGATAACGTAAGAAAAATAAGCCAAGCGCAACAATGATACACATACATTTAGTTGTGAGGTCATCAATACATCAATGCCCAAGAAAGTAGGTAACAATCAGACATGTGGTCAAGTATAATGCCCAAGCTGTTCAGGCAGTGCAAAAATTAAATGTCGACACTGTAAGTGTTATACCACACATTTCTATTGCAATATTGTGGACTTTCTTATAAGATTATATTGTGCATAAATCTATATTATGTAAAATGTTGCATTCCATCAAAGCGTAAACTAAAAGGAAAGTGATGGAAACACAATAGAATATAATGTTTAGTCTTAATGAATTTTTGTCGAATCTTCAGAACTAACTAACACCTATTGTTTCGGGAGATATGCAAAGTGTGATTAAAGGATAATTCTCCTACTTGAGTCACAAATTTCTTAGGTTACAAGAGCTTATTCAATGCTGGAAATTTCACCTTTGTCTGAATTGTCAGAAATTGCTCATCATTAGTCATAGGTCATATAACTGATGTTAATCATTTGCATAATAGACAACACTTTAAAATAAGCAAAACATAAATTGTAGTTCTGTGTATTTATTTTGGAGTTTCAGTCATGTCAATGTGACCATTATATTGTAGTTCTGTGTGTGCATTATGCCATGTTTGGAGTTGCAATCATGTCAATGTGACCATAAATCATAGGAGATGTACACAATACCTGTGTAATATGTTTGCATTTAGATTATCAGCCAAATAAATTATATAAAGAACATGGGGTGGAAATTTGTAATATTGATTCTACTTCTTTCTGACAAATTGCATTCTGGTTATCTATTCAAACCTCTGTAGTCTACAACATGTAGATAAATTATTTCTGACAGATACACTTAACTACTGATCCCTAAAGATACCCATAGGTTCACACCTTCTTACATGATTTCAAGATTATAAAAGCTACATTTTGATTATCAGGTGGTTCCCTGATCGGGGATACTTCAACTCTACCAAGTTCATCTCCTTTGCCAAAAGCGACAATTTCATGTGGACAGAGAATTGACATTCATATTGATGGGAACAGGTGAGTAAAGAAAATGTGTGACATGTTAACAGATATTTATATCCTGTGATTTTCTCTATATAATGGTATTCATTTGTACTGTCCATGATACTTCCATATGTGTTCAATATATCTTAGTATGTAGATAGCAAAGTGAATGTAGCCTAAGCTGTCCATATCATTCATTGCAAAGTATTTACAGGTCAGCCATGACAATAATGTGTATCCAATCAGTTATTACATATATATATATTTACTTTATTTCAACTAATAAATGCAATAATATACAATGCACAGCCGTTTGAAGTTTCCTTCTGAATTTTGAGATAATACAGTACGTACTTACTTCAAAACAACCACTATGATTAATTGTTCTTGATAAGATGGAAAACCTTTGATGGGCAATTTGCTTCACGACAATTAAGCAGGTTTTGAGAAATGGACAATCTTACATTGAAAGCATATTCATTTATATTTGAATGCATAATGAAGGACTTATTTTGCCTTTACTGTGCAGTGTTATTGCTGGTGCAAGTAGCCTTCATCTCTCAACCGTAACTGGGGCAACTTGTTCAGCAATGAAAAAGAGTGGCAGCTTCTCCTTCAATATTGGTTTAAATGATTGTGGCACAACAGTTACGGTAGGTGTATTATGAAATACATGTACTTATCAATGCTTTACCGAAAAGAGTTAGGTAGCTTATAAATACGTACATACACAAACAACATATTGTTGATGATATTTCTATGTGTTAAACCATCTGGATCAGCTATGAGTATTCTCTGCATATCACATACTATATCTTTTGTCTTTATTGATTTGCTATGAAAGATAAAAAAGGAAGACATTTTGCGACATAATCCAACCAAAAGGTATTTACAGTACGTACACATTGCAGGACATGACCATAACTTTTTCTCATAATAGTAGAATACCTCAATTGTCTTATGTAGGGCTATGGGAAGAAATATCCTCGACGTGATTTAAGAAAGATATAATTGGGCTTTCAGTACAAAATTGACGGTAAAAATGCATGCATTAGAATCAAAACCCACGCTTACCCTGTATGTGTGTAAATTTATTTCGGCTAATGATTAACTGTATATTCGCCATTTTACAGAGTACAGAGGAATATATCGTTTATGAGAACACAATCCGTGTTAACAATAACCTGACAAAAGGCATGATTCAGCGTCAACATGAGAAAGCTATAAGCTTTAGATGCCGATATAACAGAAAGAACAAACTGAACAATGTTGAGTTTTCTGGAGCTATCACGTACGTAAATGCTTAAATGCAATAGTCATTAAGCACAGATTAAGCACAGATATAAAATGTGAAGTTTAAAGAATGTTTTTACAGAATCAATTGGGCAACCTTCATGGAGAATATGACTGATGGAATGCTTGTAGCCAATATTAATAATAACTGCTACCTTGCTGTTATATTGATAACAGAAAGATAATATATTCTCTCCCGGTCCTAATTCTCAAGTCAAATAATTAGTATGTTTAAAAACTGATATTGAGTACCAATTTATTGCAGCCAAATTCAGTACAACGCAACAAGGTATGGAACGTTTGATCTTTCTCTTGGACTTTTCAAGGAAGATAAGTTTATTCAGGCGGTACAACCAAATGACGCTATAGATGTGCTTGGAACGATCTACGCCAGGCTTAGACTCAGAACCAGTGGTGGATCAATCAAAATGGCTGTTCAGTCTTGCATCGCCACCCCCCATAACACTCCTCCAGACAATGCCACTTATACACATGATCTTATCAATAACAGGTTGATATATACACTTTTCTTTACACGTTCCCTTGAATTAATATATGCAAATAGAACTGCTAACATATTCCCTATCCCTCGCCCTTTTGCCCAGTGAGAGCGTTGAAATGAAGTTCACATAATCTTTATCTATAAATAATACATACCATATTAACCTGGCATGAACACGCTTGATGGGCAAAGTTACTATTTGGAACCATTTCCACATATGCTCAAATATCATTAGTAAGCATGGAAGCAGTCATTTTGTTGAAGGTCATAGATCAAGGTGATTATACTGAATATTTCTGATTTTCATCAAAATCCATCAGTACGGCCATCTGTGAAATGTCATTTCTGGATCTCCTCCAACATCTTCATCGTATACCCATAGAATAGGTACTAGTATTTGATCAATTGGGTACAGTTATAGCTGAATATGAATCAATGCATATATGCTGACATATGTCATTTCAGAGTGGACATATAAAATATTCAGGGTAATGGTTGTGGAATATGTTAGCAATTTTGAACTAGCAATACCTCCGCTAGATGATCATATGAGTTTCGGTTAAATTCATGAAACTGGAAAAATTTGGGTAGTTTGTAATGTAAATCAGAACGGGTTCTTTCTCAGTCTGCTTGTGGTACTAAGCTGGATTGTAAATAAGTTAGTCAGCACTTGCCATTGTCCTTTATATAATAGATAATTGTGAAATTGGATGTTCTAATATATATATAGTAGACTGGTGCTTTTCAATGGTGATACATTGAGTGAAAGTGCAGGAATGTTTAAGTGAGGAAATTTCAGAGGAAATAGTATAAGAAAGCTTTCAAGTATCTGAATAGTTCCATAGAATATTTAGGTATGAAATACATACGGTGTAATTCATTATAGAATAGTTACAAACAATAAGCTACGTAAAATGGAAACGTTAACATATCCTAAATGTCTACTTTGTAAAACAGAAGTTGAGACCATTGAACTTGCTTTTCTGAAATACCCTTGTAATACCAATATCTGAAAATATAAAGAATTGTGGTTTTAAAATAATATTGGGCTAAGCTCCGAAATAAGGAATTTTGAAAAGGTTTTTGGTACAAAAAGGGGTAATGATATAATGAATACTACTATGTCAATGGTGAAGAAAACTATTTATGAAAATAGACAAAAGGGAAGAGCTCTACACATGAGACTAAGTATCACTTTTATACAGAGATGAAATATGAGGAGGATTATGCTAAGACTGATCAGAAATCTGATGGATTTCTTAGAAAATGGGGAGAGATTTATTTAAACCTGGATACCACGTGTTCTCTAAATTAATTTGTACTTTCAGCCTTAAATGGGTCTAGACCAAGTGTAGCTGGTATTAAAGTACTATTCCATGTGAATGCTTACTAGTATTCTTTTTCATGCATGCAAGATAAGATAGAAAAAAACATGCAATGCTTGCACAAATTCAAAAAAAATTCTCAGACTGTTTTCAAGGAATGGATGAATAGATTAAACCCTAAATTGAAGAAATATTAGTGATTATGGTGTTTTCTTCTAACTTTAGGTGCTTGGCCGACTCAACAGTGGGAGTTATAGATCAGCGAGATGCCAGAGAATTCAAGTTTAAATTCCAGTCCTTTGTGTTTGCGAAACTTGGGGATACAGTGTTTGTCCACTGTACGGTAGTGGTCTGTGAGGCAGGTGAAACCTCACAAACATGCACAAATGTAGGTGATCACGTTGCATTGTTAGTTGGGTAACATCTCTTTTTGTTTTCAGTTCAGAGAATCAATTCACATTGTCATTTTTGTTTGTTTTACTTGGTAATAGAGTGAGGTGCACTTAATGCTTGGTCTTTTTAAATTCCAGGCTTCATCAATTGAATAGTTATGTAAATTCAAAGCATTCCTGTAGATAGATGGAGGAATTAAATAAATTATATTTTTACTTGCTATTGAGCTCTGTATAATGCAAATATTTTTACGAAATTAATGCCTCTGTTTTAATTCCATGTCAGTGAGAATGATAGTATTTCGATAAATCTAAGTTTCATTAAAATGTTCTAGGCTAAACTACTTTTCTTAGCGGTTACTCCTTTTAATTGAGAATGAAACATTAGTTTCGTTTTGTATCGCATTTCAGCCATCAGTACCTTGTTCCAAGAAAGGGAGACGCTCGACCCGCATGGGTGGTGCCAAGTATACAAAGTATGCCATTACGCATGGTCCATTCAAGCAGACTAGCTGGAAAAGGTCACTTGATTGTGAGTAATTGCATTTTCTTGACATTTACCTCCACATAACGTGGATGCCATGGTTCTACAAATGATATGTTAAATATTCAGAAACACTTTGTGATAAGTATTTTATGTAACAAATGAAATTTTGCTTATATGTTCTAATTCCTTTTTCGTTGTTTTATGTTGTTCTCAGAGTATGTAAGGGTCTAAAAGCAAAAAATGTGCCATTGCTAGGCAAAAGATTTTCTAATTTTCATAGAGAACAACTCTTTCTAATTTGTTTTACAGTAACCATCAAGACAAGAAGCACAACTGACAAGGATTGGAGAGTTGTTTCAGCAGTTGTCAGCGGAGGTCTTTTTGTCATTCTGGTTGCCTCTGTAGTCATATGGCGGAATAAATTCAGCCAACTGCATGAGTACATAGCCCTCAAACAAGAGCCTCCTAAAGAGTAGACACCACTCGCCAAAGATCGTTGTTATGCAGAGTTGGGTATTTCATTTTTCTTTTCCATAGTTTGTTACATTTTTCAATAGGAAATGATAAGCATATAATTAGAAATCAGACATCATTCACTTTCACCTTGAACTCTCTTTATTCATTTTTTGACATTTAGTATTGCTATATAACACACATATGACAAATATAATACATTCGTACTGAAGCATCATAAAGTCCAAGTTGAAAAACCATTGATTTAACTGAAAAAAGGACAAAAAGCTCAATCTGCATAAGCATGTGTTTGGCAATGATCAAGCTTGCTTGTTAGAGATGTACTACATTTCCAATCATGTATCAATGATTTAAGGAAACCAATGAAAGATACAATGAATGCAATATTGTTATAATCGTTGTTGTCTGTTAAGATTTCCACTTTGTATGTCAGTATCACGACTTTTTGCTCAAAATAGCTCAAGGGTTTTAATTTTTATTCCAAAGCCCTGCTTTTATTAGAGCACTTGCGCTATTTAAAGTTTACTTTGCCTAGAAGGTCTTATGTTGAGGAATACATTCGGTATTTATGAAGCACCCTATCAGCAGGGATTACGCATTACTGGTTAAGAACTGAAACAATATTCAAGGTGATTCTTAACAGAACTTCTATCCACATCTATGAACCAAGGACCACCGAATTTCACAGACGTGGCAAAAGATCAATACAGAGGGAAGGGTAACATACTTCTTCAAATCTTTCCTCTATTCAAATTTAACAACTCTAAAGATTTTTTGTTAAGAATAGGAATTGGTAATCTTTCAAATTCTACATTGATCAGGACAAAGTCAAAACTGAAAAAAATGTGATACCCTCCTCTCAAAAATATTTTAGCTATAAATTAGCAAGATTAAAAGCACTCCTGTGAACATTTGATGCTGAATGTGTGATTGAAGTTACTATCATCATGGTGAAATTCAGTAAAGGGAAAACAGCCTAAAACATTCCCCTGCTTGTGTATACACTAAAGAGATTCTATTAAGTCCCTTACACTGATCAGCAATGATCTAGGCAGTCAAAGATGGTCTGATTAAGAAAAAGAGGGAGTAAGCGTCAACATGCTCAAATATTTTGAAATAACCTTACACGTGTACTCACAAATTAACCCTATAATCCATTCCAAGTGGTCATGCCTGGTTCATTGAACAATAATCAAACAGAGTTACAGCAATCTATGACAATCGGTTTACTCAAAAGATGGATTTTAAGAGGTTAACTTATCGAATGCTCTAATACTAAATGCACTTATTCGAAGCGTATACGTATGTATTGTTTATTGACTGTAATTTCACTTTATCACAAAACAGTAAAATAAGTGATAAGTAACTACATATAACAGATACAACATCACATGTATAGAGAACACATTACAGCAAACTGAATAAGCGTTAGGTAGAAGTAAATGATTGAAGCAATGCTTATTTAGAGGCACGTCAGCATACGTATAGTTTATTGACTATAATTTCACTTAGAAAAATATCTTAAAACAATAATGTAAGTATTAAGTACCTAAATATAACAGATCCAAAATCAAATATATAGAGAATACATAACTTCAAACTAAAGACATGGTTTGCAGTGTGGCAGATCCAGTCCATTGATCACGACGGTGGAATAACAAAATAGGTACTGTTGTATCTGCAGTAAGACAATACGAGTGCAATTATATGAAATTAACCACATGGATAAGTCGTGGCCTAGCGGTTGCAGGTTCGAGACTTCTCTGGATCCACACAAGCAGGGTCGCCTGGTCACTGTACAAGTGTGCGGTGTTGTGGAGGGCTGTCTATGGTTCTTCTGGACCTATTCATGAACATTCTGGTTATGGGTTTCTATCTCATCATGACCTAAGCCGTTGAAAGCAATTTAAAAACCCATTCCTTCCTTACCATGTCACACACGAATATCTGCCTTTGTAGTAACATAACCTAAAGAACCATGGTCGAATATAAGCGTGCAACATAATCAAATTCATTTAAAGAAGAAAACACTCATCTTAAAGACCCCCCTTCAAATGAGATTTTCTATAAGAAATAAGGCCTTTATCATCAAAACCCAAAATATGGGTAATTTTTTTTTTAATAACAACTGCTGACATCTGGTGTTAAAAGTTGTAACTATATTTTTCTAGAGAGAAAGTTCTTAACAGAATTGTATACACCTAGCGAGTACTGCTATCTGGTGTTGATAAATGAAACTAACGTCTTCTTGGCAGAGAGCATTAATTTCACTATAATGAGTTTCAATCGTTTTAGTCATGATGGAGTCCAAAGATTATATTTTAAACTTAAACTTATACCCGTGGGAATATTTGCGAAACAACAAGTACATGGTATCAATCCAAATGTATATTGAATAAAAATATTCAACAAGACTTTATCGCGTCTAAAATAAATGCCACCTGTTTTATGTTCCCCATACTTTCTTGATCAAGTGAAGCAAGCTCCCCTATTATTGCTCACAACATAAGCGCATGGGGAACATGAAGGGGATGAGGAGGATCAAACACAAAAATGATGAAAGAGTTATGTGAATGAAGCCCACTTCTTGCTATAATAACTTTCTAACTGTCAGCTAACTTAAGGCAGAATCGATCATTTGGTAAAGTATAACGTAATAAATGTACATAATTCCGAATGGCATTATTTTCAAATGGATTTAAACCTTGAATATTTCACAGAACGTTTCCTATTGATATGAACTTTGGCTGCTTTTTGGTCGAACCTGACTAGACCTCGAGGTCTGACCAGGATGCCTTCAGGCGCACATTAAATACACATGCTGCTCTGGTGAACAGTCATTAAGGCTTAAATAACACGTGGTCACATGGTACAAATAGAGCATTATGATTGAATGAGATAGCTGAAGCAATAATAAAGAACTTTGAAGCCTTGCTGCGAATCACTGAATGACAGCGCCATACGTTGTTAGGTTAACAAATTAACACGTTCGTCGCAGCTCTAACTAATACAGTACCCTTAGAAGCAGTTGCCTTGCCCTAGATATTTGTAAATACACGATTTTGCCGCGAGTATACAAAGAACACGAGTGTATGGCGGCTGTTCCTTCCCCGGGGGGGGGGGGGGGGGTCACTTAGGTATTTAGGGGGGTGCATACACTCGTTATCAAAATTTAAAAATACCCCTAAAGCACTGATTTCTGGCCAAAAAAGCACCCTTATTTTTAAAAAACGCTGACTTTTTCCACTAAACAAACACCCCTTCTTTTATCAAAACACTGACATTGGATGAACGGGAACACGTATTTTAACTTTAGATTTTATAATCCTCTGTTTAGCGGCAGCAGACTCGGTAGTTCAGACATAAACATCGACACTAACAACTTCAGATGCATAAGTAAGGTTCAATTGTTGAACTACAGACTCGGAAGCCCAGTCACTTCGGGAGTCACTAGGCGTCAGAGCCCCGTATATTTCGTAAGGGGATTTTCAACCCCCATTCTTCGTATCTGGGTACAAAAAAGTACCCTTCTTTTTAAAAATCGCGGACATGCGGAGGTCTTAAAAAAGACCCCTTCCTCCACGAAATACGTAACGCGGGTGCGGCCCCCCTTTATCCTTGAGTGCTACCACCGGGGTTCCTTCGTCATGGTTAACGTACCTCCTTCGTATGAGAGCCGTGACGTCACGGACATGCGTAGAGTAATCTACACCCTGCTGGCGCCTACCGGCAATCGCCGGAAACTTCCATGTGGGCATTTAATTGGGCAATACAACGGTGATTGATAAGCACTGAACACGTCCACTAGTGTATAAAACGTATTTATAAATCGAGAAGCGATGTCCAACGGTAATTGCTAAAAATTCCAGTTATCTAGGCAATGTTCATGCTGGGATTTTCAGTAGACCAACTGACATTGTCTATATTTTATGATGTCCAATAAACAGCGCCGACTAATGGCAATGTCTAGAACCTTCCAGTTGGACACTCGGACTTGTGGATGTGGAGATTCAATGAACCAAAAACAGTGTACAAAGCACATCTTCAGTAAGAAGGGAGATCTAACTGTGATTGCTTAAACTTCCATACGGACATTGAATTTCTTGAACGGCATGATTTTGAGTTGATCTGCTGAGAGTGTGTATAATGCGACCGGGGGGGGGCACTCAGGTACAGAGGGGGCCGCACCTTTGTTACGTATTTCGCGGAAGAAGGGGTCTTTTTTAAGACCTCTGCTTGTCCGCGATTTTGTAAAAGAAGGGTACTTTTTCGTACCCAGGTACGAAGTATGGGGATGAAAATCCTCTCACAATCCACGAAATATACGCGGCTCTGACGCCGAGTGACTCCCGAAGTGACTGGGCGCCCGAGTTTGCTACCGCCAATTGCTGCTGCTAAACACGCAGAGGATTATAAAATCTAAAGTTAAAATACGTGTTCCCGTTCATCCAATGTCAGTGTTTTGATAAAAGAAGGGGTGTTACTTTAGTGGAAAAAGTCAGCGTTTTATTAAAATAAGGGTGCTTTTTTTGGCCAGAAATCAGTGCTTATGGGGGTATTTTTTTTATTTTGATAACGAACGTATGCGCCCCCCTAAATACCAAAGTGCCCCCCCCCCCCCCCCCCCCGGGATAATACGCTGTTCACAGTACAAAGTGGCACCTAGTGGTTAATAATTGAACCCTTCAGATTTTTTGTCTTGGGGCGAGGCTTGCCGATTGCTAAGACACAAAATCACTCATGAGTGAAAGATACCTTCCCTTTCCATTCACCAGAGAAATACTACTCACAGCATTCACTCGTGATGGAACCTGTTTCTCAAACGATAGGAGGAGAGTTGTAAGTATTTACCGTAAAGCTAACTAGCTATACTTAGTCAGCAAAAGGACGCCTATGCACTAATTCAAAAGTGGTAATCAGGTAATATGTGTGTGTTGTCACGTGCACGGTTAGGTTTTCCTAAAGCTGCTCTCACACTGAGCACGAAGCCAACCAGACTGTACGCGAAGTATGCAAATTCCACTACTGGTTAACTTCGCGGAGCTTCTGGTTGTCTTCGTACTTAAGCGTGTCCACTTCGCCATACTACGTGGTCACTTCGTGGCCGCCGCGGAAATTTTTGAACATTCCAAAAATTTCAACACGAAGATTGACCTACATACATTCTTGTCCACTACGTATACACTACTGGCTGACTTCGCGTTCTACTGGTTGACTTCGCGTTCTACTGGTTCACTTCGCGTTCTACTGGTTCACTTCGTGTTGACTTCTTCATCAAATTTCCAACACGATTGACCAGGAAGTGACCGCGAAGACAACCCGTAGTAGCGCGAAGACAACACATTAAGTTCATATTACCATCTCATTGTCTTCGTGTTTAGTCGTGTTGGTGTTTTTGCCTTCTTGTAAGCCTCTGCAGAGATCATGTACACTTCTCATAGACTTTGTGTTATCTACTGGCTTCCTTCGTACATATGCGTGTTGTGTACGTGTTGACTTCGTATGGTATGGTTGATTACCTTCTAAATTTACATATTGTCCGCGAAGTGAACAAGAAGTGGAGTTTAGCCACTTCGCGTACAGTCTGGTTGGCTTCGTGCTCAGTGTGAGAGCAGCTTTAGAAACTGGCGCTAGATTGGGCATGTGACGCTTGTTCAAGTGCACATGCACCACTGTTGGGTCTACTGTTTACCCGAGTAAAATTTCGAACCTTCAAAAGCACCTTTTGACATGTTCATCGTTAATTTTTGGTATGAATGTTTAGGAGAACGGGCAATCAGTTAGCGATCAGTTTCATGGATGTTTATTCTGAGTTTTGCAGGTTTTAGCATGACCTACACATTATACTGAACGGCGAAAAAAAGGTGGGATGATAGCATCTCTTTATGGGTTATCTACATGTAGTGTATGCCCTTTGAGTGGGAAAAGTACCTGTCCAGGTCAGCTATGTCAAAATGTCCAGTTGGGCGTCCAATGTAAAGTCAAATGTATACAAGATACTTTTTATTCTTAAATCATTTTTTATTCATTTCTCAAACATGTCGGCAAAGTACATTTGCAAAAAACATAGTACATACATAAATATGCAAAGTAAACATATGAGTGTTCAGTGAAACTGATATTACCACCTTTGTATAGTCAAAACCAAATTCAATGTGATTGTGTCTGTACACCAGTACAACATAGTAGTTTTCTCAAATATTGTTAATAAAAGAGAATATTTCTTCTCAAATTTTCTTTTAAATACATAAAATACAATGAAAACAAGATACTAATCTTAATCTCTAGCTTTTCTCAACAGGCCTGTACTCCTAAATCATTGGGAAAGTTGGCATTAAGATTGCGTACATCATTCATTAACAAAAAGGTTAAGTCAGGGACGATTTTGTGATCTTCAAGTAATCAGAGGAAATGAGTCCTGTCCCTCATGTAGGATTGAATGTTTTGTACCTAGGGTTCAAGATATTGTCTACAGTTTGAGAATTTCTTTCAGCCAGGCAGTTATTACCCAAGACTATAGGATGGCCTGGAGGATTATCTAATCTTTTAGGGTTTCTAGGTAGCTTATAGAATTGAACAGTTCAATCTGAAGGATCAGATAGAAATTTAACACAACAGCAATTGATCTCATCATCACTGACCATTTGGTCGCTTGAGTTTAATTCCCTTAAAACGTTGTTTAGAGAGATTATTTTCAGTCTGTCTGAAAAGATAAGTAAAAACGTTCTTTGGTGTAGTCGCAAATGTTTCTTGTGACAGAGGGTTTTAGGACATTTTCAGGATTAGAAATCAGGTGTGTTAAGGCATGTATCTACTCTCATGCGATATTGTGTCTCCTTGAAGCATAGATTTTGCGTTTCAATACTGTAAATCACTTAAGTATAGCGGGAACAATAAGATAGCGATAATAGCGCTCTATCGATGTGCGCTATTAAAAAATACCCGTCCTTATCAAATTCTTAACTGAACTTGCTGCGGCTGTTCCCGTTCACCGCTATACTTAGATCACGCTATCCAGGGCAGTACCGTAATTGCGCTATATAATGTTCACGCTATATTTAAGTGACTTACAGTAAGCCTTGCTCAATCAAGTATCCAGTGGAAGGCAAAGACGGGGAACCCAGCGAGAGGGATATTTGAAACCAGTGGTTTATTGATAATTCAAGCTAACAATGAGCAAAGCGAATGGGTTTGTAAGTTTCAAGTGTGTGCCTGTAAGAACCGGGTTGTCTTCTATTGATGTTCAGTTCAAGCTCACATACCCACTTAAAGAATTCTGGGTCAGTTTGTGGTTAGCAGTCACGGAGTGTGGAGAACTAGAACATAGGGGGAACTGACGGGGCAATTGGTACATGGGACACTACTCACACTAGTAGTCTAAAGAAAAGATGTAGAGAGTGTGGTACTTAAGATATGATACCCCTGGCAAGCCTCCCTACTCCGTGACCCAGAAAACTTACTGGGCGCCTGGCAGAACCCACCTGTCTACTTTACAAGTGGACATGTAGAGGTTACACGTCCACCTGTAGGGTCTATCAATCTTTTGTGCAGAGTGAATTGACTATACTCCTGAACTTGTACTATCGCTCATTGTTAGCTTGAATTAGCTATAACAGCCCCTGATTGGGTTGTGTACCCTTCTCTGGACGGTTCACAGTATTGTGGTCATCCGCCCTAGTTAGCCTAGCATTGCAAAGCTCATTTCTCAGTACCTAAGATGCTCAACATGTAGAGTGTGACTTAAGAATGTTGCTGATTCCACTGCCATACGTAAGTGTCAATTGGTAACAAATGAAACGTAAATGTATAGGAAAAATCCATTTGCAAAAACAATCCATAGTGTTGTGAGTTAATAATATTATCTGCATACATAGCGACATTTGAGAATTTCGTGCCTCTTCTCCATGATTTCTACTGTGCTGTTGAAGTACCAGTAGTGGTTGTGCTGTTGATGGCGATATTATCTAGAGCTTGAGTTGTAGTCAGATTATGACCAGTCTTCATCAGTGTCGTGCTCATGGTACCCAGCACAGGATGGTGTTTGTTCAGTTGTCATCTTTGTTTTCATTTGGTACATCCCCAGTCTTCATGAGAAAAGCAATCTCCTCCAGTTCAACATCAATCGGTTTGTGTTTGTGTGCTGTTTTCTCTAAATTGACAGGCTCTTCTTCCAATTCTTTCATCACTGGCCGCGTTGAACAACTGAAACTATAATTCATTCGTACTTTAAATCTTAAGCAATTAGTAAGCATGCATTCATAAAACATTTCTTTGGAAACCGAAAAATATATTTCAGAATTTTCAGGCATTACGATATGGATAGAACCAAATACAGAAAACACCAAAAAGGTTTTACTTATTTTGATATTTGGTCAAAGCCTACTTACTCAGTCTGGATCGATGGATGTTACTAAGTCTGATTGATGAGTTAATAAAATATATTTGCAGAATACAAGACCAAATGTTTTAATTAAGGAGCACTATCAAAAACCTAAAGTGTGTCTCTCCTGTTAGCATGTGAAACAAACATATAAAAACTGCAACCATCACTAGATAAGCAATTGAGAATAGAATTCAAATTAAACATGCTTGTGCAGACTTTACAGATACATACATTTTGAGTTCAAATATCATTGTTACTTTCTCTGCCATATTAAGACTAAATTGTGATTGGCCAGTTGTGAGTGGTTGAGGAGTGCCCATTGAAAATCCCAGGCAACTTTCTCACATGCCTTGCTGGGATTGAAATCCAAATTTTGGTGGTGGTGAGATAGGGCTATCAGTCAGTAGCAATCCCTGAGCCCACTTAAAGTCACACTCCCACATTCAAGACCTGGGGCCCTAAGTATAAAACTGTATGGAGTGCTTGCGATGTGCTTGTGGCTAGGAATACAAAAGGAGAACAATGGACTTTCAAACCACAAGCACATCGCAAGCACTACGTAGAGCTTTATACTTAGGGCCCCTGGACGCAGACCTCTTAAATCGCACTCCCACATTCGAGACCTGGACGCAGACCTCTTACAGATCTGGGTTAGAAATGGTCCTAAAAAGATCAGTTACAAGTCTGAGCCATAGTCTGCAGTGGTCTGTAACAGGTCTGTAATAGGTTTTTGAACATGTAAAAAAAATCGGTAAGAGGTTGGGAATGAAATAAGTCATTATAGGGTCTGTTAGTGGTCTTTAAGAAAGGTCAGAAAGGTCATGAAGCAGTCACGGACTGATAGTCATCCAGACTGCTTCAAGACTTCAACAAGACCACTCACAGACCTCCAAATGACTGCTTCATGACCTTTCAGACTGCTAACTAATTACTTCAAGACCAGCTGCAGACCAGTGGATGACCTAGATTTACCAGAAATTGTCACTTGACTGCCCATTTCCGCCTGGGAAAGTGATCAAAGCAGACATAGATGTATACCATTTTCAAGAGGACAACTAACACTAACACTAATACTATCAGGCATTTTTTCCAAATATTATTATAAGACAGGCGCTATTCTATATCGGGAGTATTTGAAAGCACAAAATAATCACCGTTTTAGTGCAGAAAAGATTTTTTTAATCTTAGAACTTTAATTGTTCACTGTTGGCTCAGTAGTGGCGAATATATTGAATGTGGGCAACCTCTTTTAACTCTTGTATTTGGATGAGGTTACTAAGATTACATTGGCAGATCGGAGCTAATGAGCTACTGTGACCACACACGGCAACCACTATCATTTAATGCAGCCTGTTAACTGCAGTAGTGTTAACAAGCCTTGTTTAAGGCAACTAATGTCTAATTCATTTAATATCGTCACGGTTTTAGTGTTAGATAAATTAAATAAGTGATGAAATAAGCGAAAATTGGAATACCTCTATAGGTATTCCAGATACACAGTATATCGGAATGTTTTGGATTTGGACAATAGGACTCTACTCACATGTTTGAGAGAGGAATTCTCTCACAGTCCTCGATATTCGTAGGTGCAATAGTACCAATGGTTTCAGGCAGCAATAGAGCAAGAAAACCTGCAGTGAAGGCAAAAAGTCCAAACAGCAACATCGGCAGAAAAAGTCCATACTCCATCTACAATAAATAGGAATATAAGGTGTAAATTCATACAAGTTAGTGACAAGTATTGTTCATTTATGTCATTGATTAGGCATGTCACTAAAACTTTGGCCAAAATCACGTTGGAACAAAGGGGTTGTTCATAGGAATACTTTATGATACAGTATTACATGAATAATCTCGTCTTTGGATTTCAACATAAATAGGAAGGCTTCGGTGAAAATTTCACTGAAACTGGCTGGATGCATGTAAGGTTTGGGAGCATTAGAGGGTAAAGGGGTTTGTTCACATGGTGGTGCATGAATGCAATCAACAGTAAAATGAAATAATCAGCACACAGAGAGATCGTGTGTTAGGAGTGGACATGAGGTCATTCATGATGATCATCTTTTAGCTGCTCATCCCTTGCATGGGGGAGGGATCCGCCATGGCCTAGTGGTTACGATGCCTGGCTCCCAAGCATGAGTTGGCAGGTTCGAGTCTCCGCTGGATCCCAAAGCGGGTTGGCCTGGTTGCTTTATAAATGTTCGGCATTGTGTAGGGCTGTTTGTGGTCCCTCTGCAACTGAAAGACCCCTTGGAACTATTCGTGAAGAGAAGGGAATTTCTTCGCGGTTCCAGGTTTCTATCTCGTCGCGATATGACCAAAGCTGTTGATAGCGACGTAAAACCCAATTCCTTCCTTCCTTCCTTGCATGTGGGAACAATTCATGAAAGGCGTGTTCCAATACTGTTTCGCAACTGGGATACAAATGCCTCTTTCCTTTTTACAAGTACCGCATATCTGAGGCCAATGGGTGAATACTTTAGAACTACCAAATGTTAGAATAGTTTGATTTCTTTTTAGCCTATATGATTATATGTCTATGCTGATATACCTTAGTCAGAGAGATGTTTCACTGAGTGCCTTTGGTCATTCATAACTTTCAGGTTAGGCCACTCAATGCATGTGTCAATTGTTTTATTACTATTTTTATTACTACTACTAACCATACGGATGAAGTAGCAACCTTTTCTGAGTGTCTCCATACTGGTCTAATTGTCAACCACCTCCTTATAAGGATAGCAGGTACAGTATGTAGGACAGCACATTTTCTAATTAGTGTGTGTGTGTGTGATATGAAAGTGCTTCTTCACCACGAAGCGCATCAGTGGAACAATTTACTGCAAAAATCAAATGGCCAACTTTGCAGTAGAAAATTGTTTAGAGTTCTACTCGCTTCCCTTTCACCACCAATTGTTTAATTGGCCTCTGATCTGTAGTACTTGTGGAAGGAAATAAAAAATTCTTATTGCGAATACATACCTATTTTTGCCATCATTCTTTGTCTCATAGAATCCTTTAGGAAAGATCTATAAGTGTCAATATGATGGTGATGGCCAACAGATTTTCTTTTCTTTTCCATAAAATATATGTATTTTTTATTATTATGACAGTCACCGTACGAAAGCGTTTATGCATGAAAACATTGTTGTATGAAAATTTCCTGCATGAAAATAAAATTTTCCGGCAAGAAAATGAAATTTCCATGTATGAAAATGAAATTTTCCTGCATGAAAATGAAGAATTTGCCCCAAAATTTTCACGGGTGAATATTCCATGCATGAAGTTGTATACAGCCCAAAGGAGCATGAAGATTTCATATCCATTGTTGGTTGGCAAGGTGCTGTCCAACTGTAAGGCCTCATCAGAAAAAATGATAAACCATTTCTTCTTGTACTTTTAACGTGAAGGGTGACCTACTGACTTAAAATTTATAAACTAGTCTCTGATACAACTGAAAATAGGGGTGGTGTGGAATGCGCTTCCACAACACCTGAAAGATTCTACATCGCGTCAGGCCTTCAAGAAGGGTCTCAAAACACACCTTTTCAGGCTCGCCCATTGAGGCGTTGTTGACTATGACTCACACAATGACAATGTGCAGCGCTTTTGAACATTCTATGAATGGAAATGGCGCTATATAAATTCTAATTATTATTATTATTATTATTATTATTATTATTATTATTATTATTATTATTATTATTATTATTATTACCATTATGTTCGTATGGTG
>OZ012700.1:29673552-29681052 GCA_963942565.1 Maea johnstoni
CTGGGTATCCTTAATACGGAGGTAGGAGTTCTACATTTGTTCTAACCTTTGCTCTGTTCAAATTTTTCAACCACTTAATTCATCTAGATTTTCTTTGAAAATGAGAGAAAAAGTGCTCACTAGTACTTCAACTTCTTTATTGGAACATACATTGTATCAATTACCATGTTATAATAAATTTCAAAACGGAGAAAAGAGCCAAAACATATAAAAATCTCAAGATGACCCGAATTTCACAAACTGAAAATTAAGTTGAAAATAAGGCTATGACAAAAACGCTTTTTGAAAAACAAAATATTATTGTGTTAGGTATGCTTACCAAATAAAGTATAATATCAAAGCCTTAGCCCTCATAGTTTTCCCTTTAAAGAGCTTTATGATATCCGACAAACTGGCCTGCTCATTCTGAAAATAAAGATTAAATGTGCATGAACATATAGAAGAAATAATACATGGAAAACGCTGATACCACAATGACATTAGACTTAACCCACTTTTTCTAGATATCTCCATATCATGAATAAATGGTTACTATCATTGTCATGATTTATAGTCATATTTTAATATTAACAAGTGTGGAATGGGATCAAACGTATACGACTAGCAGGGTGTATCTGGAAACATTAACAAGATGTGCCACATCTATGCCCTACATTTTTCGCAGGGGAACCTTTTTATTTTGAAAGAATTTCCTTTTCACTTTGCGTCATTTAAATAAACAGTGGTATATAACAAACAATGAATAGTGTCTCGGCACAGCTGTAGAAATATCAAGTATCAAAATATATGTAGTAGATGATGTGTACAAACAGTATAAGTTGTGTTAGATCTCAAAGACATTAGTTCGAAAGGAGTACATTTTTTCAAGCTGTGTTTTTCTTCCTTTCATACATAATCTGCAGTTTTCGTGATAATAAAGGATTTTTTAATGGGCCTTTACTACTACAATATGTGGTGTTGTACCTTTTGTCATGCAATTATGAATGATCTTTTTGTCAGTAAGATGATAGTATTGACTCCAAGTGGGGATTCCAAAGTACCAGTAAGAATTGTACTTTTTGATAGAATATAGTCTGGGAATCCTAGTTCTATAACCCAATCTTCAATCGAGGACCACAGTTCTAAAAACTCTGTACATAGCAATAGCATATGTTTAACACATCTATCTCGTCATTACCCATAGGAGATGTATCTGACTTTTTAATTGCCATTTTGAATTTTTTGTCGTTTAAATTAAAACGTTTGTGCAAAGTCCTAAACTGTATATATTTTAGATAAGTAACCTACTATTTACTGTACCGACATTTAATTCTTGCACTAAATGCGTGGGCAGCCCGGGCAAAATACACGAACGCACTCCTGATTGCCGCCCAGATTTCTGGGCATGGATGCATGGATGAGCTCACAACTGAACATCCTTTGATTTGCAATCTAAGGGTGTCATTGGTACGTTTACCTTATTTTTTTAGATATGTTATCCACGGGTCTTCGCACAACCAGGCACTGGCAGACGTTCAAAAGAGCATATGAAGGGCAATACACTATCAATTAAGGTCACTTGAGAGACAAAGAATCCCCAGGGAACAGCTACAGGTCAGCTTACTTGAGTTTCATTTTTGTGAGTGACCTTCATATGCTCTTTTGAACTGTCTAGTATGGTGAATTTTATACAAGTGACCAAGAGTCACTTAATCACAAAATTCACCCTTTTGCCCAGCGAGCGCGTTCAAATGAAATTCATATAATCTGTATTTATCAATAATACATAACATATTAACCTGGATTGAACGCGCTTGGTGGGCAAAGTTACTATTTGGAACCATTTCCACAGAGGTTCAAATCTCATTAGTAGGCAGGGAGGCAGCCATTTTGTTGAAGGTCAAAGGACAATGTCACTACATTGAAAATTACTGATTTTCATAAAAATCCATAAGTACAGTCTTCTATGAAATGTCATTACTGGATCCCCTCCAACATCTTCATAGTATACCCATACAGTAGGTTTTTGATCAACTGGGTACAGTTATAGCTGAAATCTGATTCAATGCAAATATGCTGTCACATGTCATTTCAGAGTGGTCATACGCAATATCCAGGGCGAGTGTTGGGGAATATGTTAGCAATTATGAACAAGCAATACCTCAGCTATATGATTATATGAGTTTCGGTTAAATTCATGAAAATTGATATAAATTGGGTAATTTGTATAGTAAACCAGAACAGCTCCTTTCCATTTTTCCTTCCATAAGTCACAGATGTTATATATAAAACATGATCATTTGAATTATTTATTTTATAATTTCTTAGAAAAAAATTCTTGGTGGAACTTGAAAAGAGAAAATGGGAGGTGCCGGGATGGGGGTTACGTAGCATTTCCAAATTTCATTTTTCTAGATGAAAGTGAAAGTTTTGACTTTGATGCAACTTTAATTTGTAATTTTCGTCTACAATTGAGAAATGTGAAAATAAATCAGTAAGTGATACTAATATACACAGCTTCCAGTCATTACACGTACTGTATATACATGAGACCAACCCTTATTGCCTGATTGCAGCGCTGGTTACACTGCAGGCGTGTTAGTCACTGTGGGTAACACAAGTATGCATTTACTGCACACTGATGTAATATTGTGACTGAATGCTAATCATCCAACCACTGCTTCTCTTTGTTATCTTCCTCCCAGATAAAACCTACTGTTACACTGATGTGCATATCCTCAGGAAATGGTTTCTTGTTCTTCTTTGCTATCTTTTTGAACAGGTCAGTAGCCTCCTGTCGTCTGTCGTTGATTAATAGCCAGCGTGCAGATTCGTCCACGCACCTTTGATAAAATTTACAATATAGTAGCATGTGTATAATTTTCAGTTTAGTTGACATGTGCCCAAAAATCCTGTTTTAAAAATAAATTTCAAAAAACATTTGAAATGTTTCTGAGGTATTCACTTATCAGGAGTGTTTAACCAATTATTGAATGTTTTTCTAATGTGTGTATGTAGTGTTAAAAATACAAATGCAGAAATACTAGAACAACATTGCTAATAATATACAATAAATATAAATACAGTGTTATTTGAAAGACATTGATACAGGTGTAGTCATCGTCCATGATCGATTTACCAGAAAGGGTCTTATTTTCTACTTAACATCTGATCATGAATGTTTAAGATTTATAACCAATTCCATTTCTAAGGCATTTGGAGCACATGCTGTATATACCCTTTGCTGAGATTACCCCAAAATCCTCCATTTCATCTGCAGTAATACCAATTAGAGTTTTAAAGACAATTCAATTTGTGTTCAGGAGATTGCAACCAAAGTCACCTAGAGAGCCTCTAATTTGGAAGAAGAGGGCATCTCTTTCAGGTTGTAAGGACTGGCATAGAAGTACTATATGTAAGGCATCATCAGGAGCACAGAGATTGCATAATTGGCAGAAGCAGAAGCAATGGGAAGAGCTAGCTTTAAGTAATACATCATCTACTCTAAGTAGACTTGACTGGCATAGGATTCTATTCATTACCTCGCTCGCCCACATCAAGTAATGAAACTTGATAGCAATACGCTACCACACAATGTACTTAGTTGATATACAGACATCACTGACTAGGTCAAGACTCTTGTGACATATTTATTGTATACACCAGAATGCATTTTCTCAATCCCACGCTCTATCCCGTCTATGTTTTTCCATACTTCTTTGAATCATATATGTCTTCTATTGACCATATTGAAAACTAACTCCTCCATGCCAAAATTAGCAGCAGTATTCAAATTATCATAAGCATTCTAGATTTTGGCGACTACGTAAGATACTTTTGTGACTTGTCTCAGGATTTCTCAAGTATTCATTTACACTTAAGCAAACTGGAGATTCTATGATATAGATCCTCGAACGACATAATAGAGCGAAGAAACAGAAGTTTCGTCATCTCTATAAAACGGTCCATTCTGATCATCCTGAGTCCAAAATAAGCGCATACGTTTTGTGATTTAGCAAAAAGGCGCTGGACTTTTGTACCATAGTTTCATAAGCAGTAATTAGCATCCCAGTGGGCACGGTAACATTCATGGAACATTCCAGGAATGTTCATTTGTAGTGCATGACATTCCAATAAAAATTGAACATTCATATGACATTAAATAAGAATATCCCAGGAATGTTAGGGCCTGAACATTGCTGAAATGTTCATAATATTGGTCCAGAATATTCCGACCAAAATTGAGCATTCATATAACATTACAGTTATATTTGTGCCCACTGGGATTTGTCGTTCAAAATTCACATTTAAGCACCAAACGTGGTGATTGGAATGATAATTGCCCTAGAAAATGCAACACGTAGCAATATGTTTACCATTTTTCCTGATTCCAATCCCTGACATAACATTATAAGAACATGTCGGGCCTTTGCATGTCTTTCTTCAACCACATAGATATCATCGTCAAAGATACTTTTTCTGACTCAGAGATGCATGCCATGAAAGGTTCTCTCTGTGATTTTGTCGCAACACATGAAGAAGTTTCAAGATAGTGCATTTTGTTTATTCTCAGCCCTATATTAGCCGAATACTGAGATTGTTTTAGCTGTAATGCTCTGTGGGACTCGGCGATTCTCATTACACCATTTAATTTGTTTTTTAATAGACAGCATCCAGAAAGGTTGTCGGCATATCCCATGGCTCACTAGGCGTTCTGAAAAGTCTGCAGCAAAATTTTGAGTTTTCTAAAGTGACGAGGAGCGAATTGATAAAAAGCTGTGTATTTCATCAGGTAGTTGTATCCCCCCTGATGGATCCCACATATTAGTGATACCGCCGGATACATGTCCCTGAATAAACATGTGCAAAGCAGCAAGGATAATCGTGGTAAGATAACCGGCACCTTTTATGATAACCGCCACGTATGCCCATTCTTTTCATGGTTGATAAAGAGTCCATCCACCCAAACAGTCTCGAATGCCTTGCATACGTAATAGTAGGTGACATAGCATTTAGTGTTGCCCTCTATTGACGCATCAACAGTTTCCTTAAAGATGAATTCCGCAAGACTGTAATGATTAATTTTATTTTCAATCTCCATTAAGAAGACTGCAATGTGTCAACTAGAACAGAACTGTCAACACCCAAGAGAGAATTACATAAATTTCAATGCATGCGCTAGTTGTATTTGATATTCGGACCTCTCGACTTGGAGACGCTCTGCAAGCCTCAAAGACTATTGACCCTGCCGTCATAACACACATCATTTCGTAGAAGGCTGTGAGACGTAATATCGTCATAAGTTGTATCAAATGATAAGACCCAGTGGGCAACAAATATTACCTGAATGTCATATTAATGTTCAATTTTGCTCGGCATATACTTGACCAATCATGAACATTTCAGAGATGTTCAGGTCCTAACATTACTGGAATGTTCTTATTTGATTTCATATGAATGTTCAATTTTGATTGGAAGATCATGCACCAAAAATGAACATTCCTGCAACCTTCAGGTCTTAACAATCCTGGAATGTTCATATTTGATATCATACAAACATTGAATTGAGACATTTCCTATTTCATCAAAATTGAACTGTTACCAAGTGCCTCCACTGCACGGACAACTTCCAATCTGACAGCATTCAAATACCAAATGGTTCATTTAGCATTCAGTTCTGAACATTCTATGAACATTCTCACCTGAACATTCATACAATTTTCACTCCGAACTATGAGGGTATCATTTTTGAATGCTCGCCCAAACATTCCTGGATTGTTCCATGAATGTCACCGTGTCCAATGGGGAGGATCCATTGCAAAAGAAAAGTACGATGCATGGAGATATGTTTACCACCAAGAACGACAACTTCAAGGTAGCTCAGTCTGATTCACCAATTTTGCAGGATCTACCGCATTACTTACAGGCTATCACAAAAATAATGCTACACAGAATATACCAGGAATATCGTCTGTATATCATAGATAGAACCATTTTATCTAAACTTAAAGAGACGTCTGAACTTAGCTTCATACCTTACTTGTTTGTACACGGGTATTGTAAGGTATAAGTTATGTGGATGCAGCTCTAGGTACCAGTGAAGCCAGCCTTCAGAGTTATGTGGAAGCGATTGGAGAATGGGCTGGAAGGCATCCCCCAGCCTAGAGGGTACAGGCTACGAGCTTCCCTTTCCTAGTAGAAAAATGACTGCTCGGGGGAATAGGACTGTGTCTTTGACATATGAAAATGATGTTCCCCCACTCAAGGACATAGTCAGTTTGGCCAGAAGTCGAGTGGAACTGGTCATCTTGAAAATAGCTTATGTTACACTTGTGATAACTCCACTTACCAAAATCAAATGATTAAAGGAAGGCAAGAACACATAGCCTAGACTGTACCCCCATCCCATCCATCAAAGATAATTAAGATATGGCCAGGACCGTAGAAAATGTGACAATGTGGTGTTACTATACATTTATCTGTGACTCACCAAATATATCCAAGTAGAGGTACAGTTAGAAAAACTGTTGTCAAACTGAGAGGAAGTCTTGAAGGAAGAGCATACCCTATGCCAGACAACATTAACATGAACACGCCATAAGCTGAACTAGAGGTCATGTTGGAAAACGCTCTCTTTGATGGACCAACTAACTCCTGCACTGCAATAATGAAAAGGGTAAGCGATTATATAATATATATATATATATAATATATATATATATATATATATATATATATATATATATATATATATATATATATATATATATATATATATATACATATATATATATATATATATATATATATATATATATATATATATATATATACTGTTCAAAATGTTAGCAAATCTATATTTAGCAAATCGATCTGTTTTTCCATAACAGCAGATCGTAATATTCGCGTGTGAACCATTTTCAAAAGTGACATCTGAGTGGTATTCTAATTCATGTAATAATCTACCGCTTATACCATATATATATATATGTATATATATATATATATATATATATATATATATATATATATATATATATATATATATATATATATATATATATATATTTACATACATACATACATACATACATACATACATATATATATATATATATATATTTATATATATATATATATATATATATATATATATATATATATATATATATTATATATATATATATATATATACTAGAAAAGTACCCGTCCTGCGGACGGAAACCCTGAAATGACTTATAATGACAAACATATCAGAGCACCCAGATATCCCTGACACCTTACATTTAGGGTCACCTAACTTATGTATCAATAATAACGAAAAAAAACATATAATACCGGCTGTAATAAAGAATATAGGCCTGTGTATGTTCATGATATCACTGATATATCCAATTTATAATCATTTCTACTCAAAACTATTTTCAAAGTGAAAGTATTGCATAACGTATGTCATTTGTACATCTATCTGTCTGTCTGTCTGTCCGACTGTCCCCCTCCCCCTCGCGCTGTCTCTCTCCC